>JAODUO010002117.1:12500-20000 GCA_025642075.2 Ridgeia piscesae
GTTGAATAAGTTTCGTGTTGTTAGCGTACACATAGAAATTGGAGAAATTAGTCACCTTGATAACGCGCCGTTTATGTGAACAAAACACTGTCTGATACGTTATCAATGTGTCGGGTCAGCACCAAAGACCAGACACGCGTATTAATATCTAAACGACCGGGTCCGACTGAAAGGGCTACCGTTGATCACGTTTCCGTTCTGCAGCGGTGAGGCGAACATGCTGCGCCCTCTGGCGAGCATCACGGGTGTCGGAAATCGTTTTTTCGGCACGGGTATTCGACTGCGGTTGTGTCCACTGTCGTTGATGCTGCTACTGGACGAATTGACCGACGCCTGACCACTGAGACGACTGTCGGCACGTTCTTCGTTGCCGAAAGAGTTGTTGTTTTCGCCGTCTGATCTTGTGCGCGTATAATCGGTCACGTGCTTGTTGTCGAGGGGAGGGCTGATGACGTAACGGTTGTTGTTAAGACTGTCGTGAGACGTCTTCCGTTCCGCCTGAGGTCGCACGATCGCCTTGAAGGCAGACGGCGGTGTCGGGTCCGGGAGAGAGTCGGTCGGACTCATACATTCGTCGTCAGTCGACGACACGCTGTTGCCATAGCGACGCCGCGGGAATCCATTCGTCTGACTAATCGGCGTTTGTTGGCTGAACTTCAGCACGTCGGGTCTGTTTTGGTTCGGAGCGCGCGGCCCGTTGGTGAAACCTGATGACGACAGTGGCGCCGCGTAGCGCTCGTTGTCGTTCACCGGATGCGCGATCGAGTGCGCACGCGCTCTGTTCGCGACACTGCACGACTGCACGTCGAGCAGGTCGGGTTCCGAGAGTTTCGACGAGCTGGGAATCTTCCGTAGATTCGTGCCGGAAGAGTGCATGCTGGTCTTACGTGCGTCGGGGACGATGGCGGGGTTGCGTGGGCGCCGCAGCGACCCCATGCGGCCGGCGAGGCGAGATGCGGCGGTCGTCTTCGTGTTCCTGTTGGCGAGGTCAGTGCTGGACGCGGAGCCGAAGCTTGACCGCAGACTGCGCTCCCAGCTGCGCAGCGAGTTGGCACTGACCACCTCGGTGTTGGCCAGACTGACCATGGACGAGCCCTTCGGTGACCGTTTCGTGGGTGATCGACGGATGGCGTTGGTTTGTCGCTCGGTCGCCTGGATGAGCTGCAGCACCGGGTCGAGGGTGGCGTCCGACATGGACTGAGTGGACAGGGCAGGCGACGGCACCGGCGATGGAGCTGGCGATGGCGACGTCAACGATGACGGTGAAAGCACAGGAGATGGTGACAACGTCGGTGACGGTGACATCATGGGTGATGGTGACATCATAGGTGACGGTGACAACATCGATGACATCATAGGTGACGGTGACATCATCGGTGACGTAGACGGGTCACCGAGACAGAGGTCGGCCATGTTGAGCACCCGGCTTCTCGCCTTAATACGTGGCGTCGACGGTAGCGACGCACAGCGGTCGTCGAGAGGCATCACGTGACTGTTCACAGCAAGATGTTGCCGAGAACCTAGGCCGTTCACCGACTCACCGGTAGGGGTTGTCCGCCCGCTAGCTCGCTGCGCAACCGGGGTCGTCTTTTTGTTGGCAACAGACGCAACGCGTCCACTTATGAGCCACGCCGTCCTCGCACCGGAAGTGCGCGGCAAACTGCCCGTGTGGTAGGCCGCATGGGCCGTAGCGCGACTCAACACGTCCGTGTCCTCGTGCGACTGTCGGCGCGACACCTGCTTGGCACCACGACTGGTCCGTCCGGCGAACGTTTGCCGTGTCCAACTGGTCCGCTGGAAGGCCGGGGCAGTGTGTACGGGCTCGTCGTCCCAAGCGTTGCCGCGGTCTTTGTACGTGGGCCGCGTCGGCGTGACGTCGTCGCCACTCTTGTTCGAACTGACGCTGGCCGTGTCGTCGTTTCCGGTGTCGCCACTTTCGGCCTGAACCTCGTCGAGTTCGGCGAACTGCAGAAACTCCATCAGTTCATAAGACACCGGAAGTCGAACGACCTTCGCAGTGACGTTCGTTCCGATGGCGTTGAGCACCTGCTTCCGGCATAGTTCCTTCAGTGACCGCGTGCGGCGCTTGGCGATTTCGATGTTGAGGAGCAACGATGAGTCGTGCGGCGCGACAAGGTCCGAACGAGAGCTCACGAAGTCTTCCGCATATCGCACGGAGGAGCGGCGCGCCAGGCGAAATCTGTTCGCGTCACTTCCGGCGCGCAGCAACATCGCTACGAGCGCTGTCTGTCCGGTGACGTAGGCGATCTCGAGAGGCGTGTACTGGCGGTCGTCGATGTGTCGCTGACTCAACAGCGAGTGTTCGGACAGCTCGAGTAGACGCCTCAGCAGGACGCCTTGGTCGACGTCACAGTTGGCACGGATCAATGTCTTGACAACTTCACTGGCTCGTGCGTCACGTCCGGCTGGACACAAGAGGGCGTGGACGAGCGCCGTGGCGTGCGAGCGGTCGGCGAGGTCGACCCCGGCACCGCGGGCAAGCAGCAGCTTCGTGATGTGGACGTGAGCGCCGGCAGCCGCCAGCATGAGCGGGGTTCGTCCGGCGGCGCCCTTCAGGTTCACGTTGAGTCCGGCCCGCAGCAGCTGCGGCACGACCTCCGTGAGGCCGTCTCCGGCGGCGACGTGCAGCGCCGTGTTGTGCGCGCGGTCCGTCGCCGCCACGTCACATCCGGAGCGCAGTAGCAGCGCGACGACGTCGAGGCGGCGCGTGCGCAGCGCGGCGAGGAACGGCGTGTCCCAGTGGCGGTCTCTGGCGTTCATCTCGGCGCGCACGCGCAGCAACCTGGCGACGACCTCCGCACCGCCGTTGCGCGCCGCCCAGTGCAGGGCCGTGCGTCCGGTCTGGGCGTCCTGCACGTTCACGTCGGCGACCACGCCCTGCTCCAACAGCACGAGCGCCACCTCCCAGTGGGAATGGCGGCACGCGAGCAGCAGCGCCGTCTGGTGGCGCGCGTCGCGTGCGTTCGCGTCGGCACCGGCCGCCAAGAGTTCGCCGACGCACTCGCGAGAGCCGCGCTTCGCCGCTAGGTGGAGCGGCGTGTCGCCCTGCATGTTCGACGAGTTGGCGTCAGCGCCGGCAGCGAGTAGCGAGCGAACGATCGTTACGTGACCGCCCCTAGCGGCATATGCGAGTGGTGTGTTTCCGGCGGCGTCGACTTTGCCGACGCTGGCTCCCGCCTCAATGAGCTTCTTGGCGGAGACTTGGATGCCCTTCCGCGCAGCCACGTGTAGTGGGCCTTGCTGCTTCGTGTACGTCACCTAGCGGCGTAAATAACTCGAATGAATGGTTGTTACCTTGGGATAATTACGGCGTGTTATATACGGATGGAAACAGATGACGTAGTGAGAGCATTTATTCAAACACATAAGCGCAGACTCGAGACACAAAAACGAGAGAACGAAAGAGGGGGAGGACGGGAAGGATGGATGGATGGATGGAAGGTTAGGGAGTTAGGGAGCGAAGGAGGGAAAGTACGTGTAGGTGTAGTTGTAGGTGTAGTTGTAGTGTAGGTGTAGGTGTAGGTGTAGGTGTATGTGTATGTGTATGTGTATGTATGGTGTATGTGTATGTGTATGTGTATGTGTATGTGTATGTGTATGTGTATGTGTATGTGTATGTGTATGTGTAGGTGTAGGTGTAGGTGTAGGTGTAGGTGTAGGTGTAGGTGTAGGTGTACGTGTACGTGTACGTGTACGTGTACGTGTACGTGTACGTGTACGTGTAGTACGTGTACGTGTACGTGTACGTACGTGTACGTGTACGTGTACGTGTACGTGTACGTGTACGTGTACGTGTACGTACGTGTACGTGTACGTGTACGTGTACGTGTACGTGTACGTGTACGTGTACGTGTACGTGTACGTGTACGTGTACGTGTACGTGTACGTGTACGTGTACGTGTACGTGTACGTGTACGTGTACGTGTACGTGTACGTGTACGTGTACGTGTACGTGTACGTGTACGTGTACGTGTACGTGTACGTGTACGTGTACGTGTACGTGTACGTGTACGTGTACGTACACTCTTACATGTACTCTTACATGTAGATACAGGTTACGTCGTGTAGAAAACACACACAAATACGTAAACCTTCGTGCGTGTAAACGTGCATACGTATGTGCATGTAGCTAGTGTATGAATGTAAGAACGAAACTAAGTCGCCTGTGTGCGTGTGTGTATGCGTATGTATACAATGACACATTCAATCAAAATAATTGTGACTTTCTGTTCATTATCATCTCCAGTTAAACATTACAGCCGCCACCTCGGTGTATCAGCCGAGATCCCGTCCCTCGCCTCACCTTATTGGGATTGCAGCCGGCAGCGAGCAGTGTGTGGACAATGGTGGGTGTCGCCCCGGCCAGCTCCACGAGGAGATACAGCGCCGTGCGGCCGTCTTCGTCGACGCTGTCGGGGTCGGCGCCGGCCCGCAGCAGAGACACGATGCACTCCTCGTTGCCTTTGGCCGCCGTCTCGAGCAGCGACGCCGAGAGCACGGCTGCCGGGATCTTGCCGCCCACTCGCCGGCCGAGCAGCTTCGACAGACGTCGGCCATCGCCGTCACGGATCGACTGCACGATGCTGCAACCGGAAACAATGTTTTTTCTTATAATTCACCGACGACGATTTCTGATGACTGCCTTCTTTTGATAGCGTACGTTGTTGTGTTTTTGGTTTATTGGTTTTTTATGGCCGCATTTATCGTTATTATTCCGGTATACATGAATTAATTTAAAAGTAGTTTTATGAATGGATTAGCGTATTTATTTATTTAACATATTTTATTATATCGTTTTGCATGTCTTAGCGGGTATCTTTAAAGTAATGTTATACATTTTACATGTTTAGTTTCTTTGCATTTCTTTTATGTAAAATACTATTATATACATGTGTATGCATGTAGAGTACTCGTTGGCAACTTCAGTTGATCGGGCGCAATATAAGTAACTGTATTTTCATTTTTATTATAAAGTGACCTCAAAGCAAAAGGTTCAAGAATGATATTGCATGTTTACAAATTACATTAATAGGAGCAAACGGTTGTGCGCAAAATGTGCGAATTTATACAGCAAACGTCTTCCTCGTGGGAACGTCTGAAATTGTGAGTTGAAGGAACGATCGTAGTCACTGGATATATTTATGTACCTTCTTTCTGATCGTCACATTATATCAAACTATCTTATATTGTTCCATCTGTGCGCCGGCTAGACTGAAACTCGTGTCGTGGGGCAGCGCCTGGTGTGAAGCTTGACAAACAATTTGACGTGACAAAACGAAGATGAATTAAACGTTTATATATAGCTAATAGTGATTATATAGTTTACCTAGAGAAATATTGTTATATATATATATATATATATATATATATATATATATATTGTTAGATGTTATATAGCATTTCGTAATGAAGTATAGGTAAATATAATAAATTGTTCTGCATTATATATGCTGACGAGAATAGGGAAATGTTCGATTTTCAACAACCCAAGTCGACCTATTAAAAAAGTGTCGGTGGTGAGGATGCGTTCTTGGTCACAATACCGGAGGATTATAAATCAGTATATAGTAACAGGTGACAATGTTACCACAGAATATTGGTGGGCAACAACTGTTCCGGTCAATGCATTGATATTGAGCATTGCTATAACAGAGCAGTGCTGTTAAGGCAGAGTTCTTTGTGGACCTGTCAGGTGCTTCGTGTGGTCAACACCTCGGTGCAGACTTATACCGAACCCTGTCAGTGGTCATTTATCGCGCTACACGCTGACCACTCTGTCGCTAGTGTATAATTACGGATCATAATGACGGGTCCCGCAATTGCCCAGTGCTAGATCGAAATCTACGATTTGCGCGATACGTGACTCAGCCGAAACATGGCGGCATCACCGGCAACTGTAGACCACGCGTCAGACGATACAAACATTCGTGTGTCGACACATTGGATCGAGATCGCAATCGCACCATTTGGCTGCCAGAGAGCCCGGTGGCTACAGTTGGCGGGCTACAATGGCAACTGTATACAACCGACAGGGTTTCCTCGTATCTCAACGACTGGTCGTATCAGATCGTCTCGGGGTTGGCCCACACACGAACCAAAATATGTCGCCAGTAAATCGCGACCGCTCGAAAGGGCTAGTGATTTTAAATGCAATATCTGAATTGCCCTAAGGCAATCTTGTATTGTGTGTAAACATGCCTGTCGAAAACGAAGAAGCATGATGTAACGATGTGTTTCTGTTGTTAACGCATTGTACAACAATCATCCGTAACAAATCGGTTCTAATAAGAGATACAGTGAGGAGCGTTGAAGTGCAACGGATCTCTCGTGGGAACAGTCTTGTATAATATCAGTGGTAAGAAAAAAATGATCAGCCCATCGCTGCTATAACATAATGCCACAATGCCAACTGATAATATACGACACAGTGCGTCAGTTGACAGTAGGTAACAAATATCTCACAGGCAAGCAGGGATGTAGGAATTCACATGTGCATGCTAAACACGCATGCACACACACGCGCACACACGCACACACATCACACACACACACACACACACACACACACACACATACACACACACACGCACATACACCACACACACACACACACACACACACACACACACACACACACACATATACACACACACGCACACACACCACACACACACCACACACACACACACACACACACACACACACACACACACACACACACACACACACACACACACACACACACACACACACACACACACACATACACACATACACACACACGCACACACACACCACACCACACACACACCACACACACACACACACACACACACACACACACACACACACACACACACACACACGACCACACCACACACACACACACACACACACACACACACACACACACACATACATACATACATACAACACACACGCACACATACATACACACACGCACACGCACACACACACACACACACCACACACACACACACACACACACACACACACACACACACACACACACACACACACACACACACACACACAACCACAAACCCATTCATGCACAGGTAAGTGAGAGTGTAACATCGGCTTTTCAAACATGCAGTCAAGAAATAATCACTTCTGACCTCTTGGCATAGCTTCAGACGACAGGCGCATGATTCCACAAATCAGTTACAATTCATAAGAACAGTGCACGAATGGCGCACATAAATTTTCAGATGTCATATGTGGCCAAAGGCGTGACATAATGAATTGATGTCCCTCTTGGACTCAGTCCAAAAGGTTGACAGTTTCTTGGAGCAGTTCGCCTTTTATCATCTGCTAGAAGCGATCGTAGTCGTCAAGACTCGGGAGTCAAGTGATTCTGATATCTTAGGGCAAAACATTTACATAAAGGCAACCGTTTTTGTGAACATTTACGTCAATTACATAATGCACACACTCGCACGCACACACGCACACGCT
>JAODUO010002117.1:25000-38469 GCA_025642075.2 Ridgeia piscesae
CGTGAGGAATTTGGTTGTCGGCTATAGGCTGATGTGATATAGGGGCTATGGGTTCGTGTCTGTTTAATAGTGTGTCTTTCTCTCTTACTTTCTAACTTTTATGAATGGGTGAGCTGAACTGCCAGCTACATTGGTCAGTGAACTTGGTTGTCATGTCGCTATTCATCTTAAGCAAGTTGGTTCGATATATATATATATATATATATATATATTATATATATATATATATATTATAAGTATTAATATATGTTATAATTATATATATATATATTATATTATATATATATATAATATATATATTGTATTATATATATATATATATATATATATATATATATATATATTATACAACTGTATATATATATATAGTTTGCTTGGTTCCGGATGGCATATATATATATATATATATATATATATATATATATATTAATATATATATATTTCGATATATATATATATATATATATATATATATATATATATATATATATATTATATATATAGTTTGCTTGGTTGTCGGATGGCCCCTTCCACTTCAAAATCCTGGCTACGCCACTGATGTGGTGTAGTTGGACTGATACCAACTGCATGACTTTTATTGCTCTAATATTCGTCGTCACATTGCAGACGGCAGGTTGTAGTGCTGCAAGAAGGAGTACTGCTTCACTGCTGGATACTTATATAGACACGATCACGTCGTTGTCAAATGCCAAACAAACAATCTGAGAGCTTTGGTGTCTTATCAGCTCTCACCGCCTTGTACGTTTCCACCGACGATCGAAAATATCGGAAATATGTTAATCAAACGAAGTCCAATCAACCGACCAGATATAGATCAGTTCGATATCTCTATTGACTCAGTTCCTTTGTACGTTCTCGTGCGGACCGCGACATTCCACCACCTGTTGGACAGAACCTACGACTGCCCGTTCCCGTTGGTTGACCTCCCGCCTTAAGTGGTCTCTTACCATGTATCAGTGTACAATATTTGCCAGTTCATAAGCCGATATTATCTTTCTGCACCGTTGACCCGACGTAGCGGTTGTGTAGGCACGGAAGGTTGGTTCTTTCAGTGCAGGTGCCTACGCGTACAGTCAGAATCTCGTGAATCGCCCGAGGTCGAGCCATATCATGTTTCAACCGCCGGCGTACGGCTGTGAAAGCTTTTAACCGTATGTAATTGATGACTTGGTGTAGTCATACAACGTGTGCTGGCACAGGAAGCCTAGCATTTAGGACGGTATCGACAGAAACATAGCATAAAGATAAATATTTAGTGAGACATTATTTCGCCTCCGTCGCGATCATTCAATGTTGGCTTTGTGGAAATGAACATCACGGTGAATACACACAGGCGCCTTCCGTTAAAGACGGCACCGGGAGTGGACTATGGATTGTTTAAAACTAGGACAGACTGTGTTTATATGACACTTAGATGTCAGTGATGAATTTGACTAATGCACGCACGCATGCACACAATCAGGCGCCCGCATGAATAGACCGTCGCACGCATATGCGCGCGCGCGCACAGCACACACACACACACACACACACACACACACACACAGCACACGCCACGCACACGCACACGCACACGCACACGCACACGCACACGCACACGCACACGCACACGCACGCACCACACGCACACGCACACGCACACGCACACGCACACGCACACGCACACGCACACGCACACGCACACGCACACGCACACGCACACGCACACGCACACGCACACGCACACGCACACGCACACGCACACGCACACGCACACGCACGCACACGCACACGCACACGCACACGCACACGCACAGCACACGCACACGCACACGCACACGCACACGCACACGCACACGCACACGCACACGCACACGCACACGCACACGCACACGCACACGCACAGCACAGCACACGCACACGCACACGCACACGCACACGCACACGCACACGCACACGCACACGCACACGCACACGCACACGCACACGCACACGCACACGCACACGCACACGCACACGCACACGCACACGCACACGCACACGCACACGCACACGCACACGCACACGCACACGCACACGCACACGCACACGCACACGCACACGCACACGCACACGCACACGCACACGCACACGCACACGCACACGCACACGCACACGCACACGCACACGCACACGCACACGCACACGCACACGCACACGCACACGCACACGCACACGCACACAGTGATAGTGAAACGACGCTGTAGGGACTGGTGAACGTTGTGGGATAATATATTAAGTTCTCGCAGCAAAAATACGTCAAAATGCAGCTATTGTGCGATATCCATGTCACCGGTACAATGTCGCTAGAACGCATTTTCCATGACCAGTTTATGAAGTTTGAAAATTGAACACATCTCTTTGAGAATCAACTAAATTAGTATTTGGTTACCATTATTGTAAACTAAGTGCATTAATGCACTAACGAAGTGCCGTGTAACCAGGCACTGTAATCGCAGCGTGCGCCCAGCTTGACGTCGTAATAGCAGAATGTGTGCCAATTTATGGATTTATGAAGCACAAGTTTCCGACAGAAAATGTTGCATGCTTTTGGGGAATGTCTTTTGCGTTGTTCGTATACGATCTGTCGCGAAACTGTGCATGTCATGTGACACTTAGAAATGGCGTAGCAGCTAACTTGGGTGTACATTTAAGTCCAGCTACTGCCAGCCCTCGTTGTTTGGGGTACCCGCTTCTATAACTCGGGCACATATTCAGCCCCGTGACAAGAGCGACTCTGATAAGATGGCGCCGCGCCCCAGACAACCCGTGATACGAAGAGCGAAACGACACTGGATACCTTCACACACAAAAACGTTCTAGGTCTATGCAGAACTAAACAGCACGTGTTCTTATCTGTGAATCAAGGCAGGGCGATAAAGAGGTTTGTCCCGTATAATTAATTATGTTTATGTACTAGAAATAGTTATTAGCAATGGTTACCGTAGTTGTCCATTGAATTGCGTACGGTCTTGTTTATAAACTGCCGATTTCGGATGTTATTAAAACGCCGACTTACAAAACAGCTTTTGTAAAAACTGTACATTTTTGTGTTAAAATATCAATGTATAGTTTGTGTTCCATATTACACATCGCCAGAACATAATTATTTAGAATTTTGTGAATTTCTAAACACGCGATGGAATAGTCCGCAGGAACAAAACAGAGTTGATTAGTTAAAGTTAACATCCCACATTGGATACGTCGACACAAGAAGCGTTAGATGAGAACGTAGCTATACTTGTAACGAATGAACATGCTAGTCGATCCCCATACTAATGGTTATGATAGTTGTGGAAAGTAAGAGCAATTGAGGCAATCTGTATATACGTGCATAGTGTATTATTGTACAGCGTTTACGAGCACACACGTAGTCGCCATTACTTGACTGCATATAATTATTGCCAGCAGTAATTCGGTTCGTGTAGCCATGACTCGCACTCAAATATCATCGATCTATATGTGCATGCACGTGTGCTAGCTCTATTATATTTAGGCACTTAGCTTAGACGAATTTAAAACGCATATGTTTCATAATTGAATGGAAAAGTACTACATGACAATCTCTTCATGAAATTAGGATAATTATCAACATTTCACTCGGGATTCAAACAAATAAATACCCCGATTTAAATTGATTGGCAATCGTCTCACTCCGTGCAACCAGCCCTCAGGTCAGGGTGGCGTCAGATTTGGCTCAAAAGGTTTCATTCACTCAACCATGTCCTCGTTAAATGGTCAGTCGTGTCCTAATTATAGGCGGTCAGTTGCGTTAGTAGAACTACCTGCATCACAACGGTTGTGTCCCGGTTAAAATCGTGGATTTTGTCACGAGCAAAAAAGTTAACGCCGTGTCTAACCATTTGAATGTGTGTAACGACTACCACTGACCAGTGATAAAACGACCCTAACTTGGGCGCCGTTAGGAAGTCAATTAATTAGACTGCGAGCACGCGCTGCTGACCAGTGGCTACCGAAACTTCGGCCTGTGCCACTCCTACTTGTTTCCATTGTGATGCGCTGGACTGTCAAGAGAGTCGACCTGTCACGGTCACAATCACTCACGATGTTCTATGGCGCTAACCCGAGCATCAACAAAGGTGTCGCTCGGACAGTGTCCCAGTGACGCCGATGGAGTCAAGGACTTCGTAAACATTGTTGACGGCGATGATTGCTGTCCCACGCACAATGATGCAAATTAGTCCGTCACTGCCAGTGGCTACACAACGGTAATGGACCTTAAATGAGACGCATCTGACGCAAATTTCTTATTAAGTCTTTAAGTCTTTGTAATTGGCGCAACAATAGCGCTGACCTCGAAACGCAAACTATCGGGTCAGTAAATAACGATCTTTGGCACCCGTTCGGAAAATAGGTCAGGATGTGATGCTTCGCTGTTGTCAGTGTAATTTGTGTCGGTATAATTTTTATCAACGGAAATTGGGAACTGTGAGACAGTAGCTCGACTAACACGGATTCTTGCAACAGTTGTTGTTTGGTATGAGTTGATGCGCGTTGAACGGTTTCAAGTCGTTTGACGTATTCCGAGGCTAAGGGACATCAACAAGTGGTGCATTTGTCAAACAACACATGTGAGTGATCCACATATCATTTGAACTGTCACTCGTGTTAAACAAGTCGAAAAGTACACGTATGTTTTACGAATCTCATATGTTATATTAAGTATTATGAGCACCCCAAGTTTCCTTATCACGAGAAGAGCGACGCAGCGACTGAGCCATTTCGCAAGATGATGGCGGACAAGTAAATATAATCATCTTCGAGTCCCTTGCAACATGTGGGTGGCATATTATTTGCGATTAAATAGGTTACAACACGTAGCCTTTGAGAAGAAACTAACGGGAATAATTCGTATCGACGCTGGGTTAGTACTACGAACACGCCAAACAGCTTTCGTAATGTTCAAATAATGTTAATTGGATGATACTTAATTGATGACTAATGTGTTTGGTGAACAGGTACGTTAACTCGAGTAGGTCAACGGGCTTCGCTCGGTCAAGGGGCGGCGGTCTACCAAACACCCACGTGACTGTGGTCTCATGATTCTCATCCAAGGTGTACAAAGTTTCGACTGTCACGTTGGATGTTGATGACCGTGGTGACTGTTGCCATATCAGTTCACGAGCGTTGACAAATCACGTGAGTGTGACCACTGACCAGCATACCGTGGCGAGCCATCATGCACATGCCCTCTGGCAAGCGAGCCCATCAGTTCGTTGTTTACGATAAGTACCTGCATATTTCGTACGTTCCGTGTTACACTCGAACTGTTCTGCGAATCCAGTTTGTCACACATCGCTCTTAAAAGAACGCTCTAAACCTTCTGTGTAATTCCTTCACATGTCGAAGGCCAAAGTGTCAGCCGCTGATGTAGATTGAACAACCTACGAACTGCCTCTTGACGCTCGGTTCATTTAGTGCGGCGTTTACCCGACGCCAACGCTCTGTTATAATGTACCGCCCAAGTGTAGAGAAAGCGATCGCAATTAACAAGGGTTACTCAGCTATGATAAAAGACTAAACCAGTCTGTAGAACCAACACAAAGATTCAAAGAGAAACTGGCGTGCACGATGTTCTCTATGTGCATGGGTCGAGCCGAAACACTGCATTAGAAAAACGCGAAATATAAAATTCCAATGTTAGCTGACGAACCCATTGAAGTGACTTTCACAAACACCCCAGAGTACGATGTTGTACGTATGCTACAGAGGTTAGTTATGAAATACCGTGACTTATGTGGGCTTTATGAAATTGGCATAAGAATACAATGAATCAAGAGAAAACACGGACGACAACAGAAGCATCTGCATTTCAACAAATTCAAGAGTAAATGATGCGAGATAAATAACTATAACCTGAAAGGAAACAATACAATAGATACAATGGATATATTGGCGGCACTTGCGAATAGCAACGACTGTTGAAAAGCTATAACCATATCTTAATTATTTGTATTGGCACACACACATATCCTAAAATTTTGAGTCAATGCACGACGAAGCTTTCGCGACAATCAAGGTCCCTTTGCCAGTTCACTGTATTGAGCGGCTGTCTTGTTATGTGATATCGTTAGTGATTGTCACACGACGGTAGTTCCATGGCAGTCGTAGAGAAAGGTACTGTAATTGTCCGGAATGGTTCCACTGAATCACAGTTGTGATAGGACGAGAGATGTCAGTACAATCTTCGAGCAATGGTAAAAAGAAACATATCATCAACGTATGTACTGGGATCATTATATTGATTAGTTGAACTGTGATAAGATGCAATGTGTTTGCTTTAAACTATCCACGTAAACAGCTCACGACGTCATCTGTATCGTGTCAACGACGCAGTCGCGAACTCTCACGACGGGATGGATGTTTCGATATCTAAACGATGCACCAACGCCCTGACATAGGATGTTGGACATGTTGACGACTCTTACATAATGTCAGATGAAAGGAGCATCTCAACGCAAGCTGTCAAATAAGAGATATAAGGTCACACCTGATTCAAGGTACGCAACACAGTGCGTCCGTCGTGCAAAACACTACGGCAGTGTACTGCCGCGTGTAACACGCTGTGCCGACATGTTACGCCGAAACAGTTAGGAAGAAAAACAAAATTCCTCACGGTTCACGCGGGGCATATGCCCAGGGACAATGACGCGGATAGATTGACTCACGAGAAAATTCGTTTAATTTTAAAGACCGACAAGATAATTCCAGTCGTGTCAACTGTGCGAATGTTTAGCAAGTAGGTATACTATTTGGATCTCGACCGACAATGGAGTCATTGTACGAATGTAGTGAATGCGGGTGAAGTAGGAGGGCGCTGAGAAGGTTGTTGATCGAGGGATATGTATACTAGCGTGGTGAAACGTGGACTTTGCTGTTTAACCCTCGACATAAACGCGTCATCTGAATACACAACAATAAACAAATACATCTATATTGTTTGTGATAATACTGTCGCACGTAACAAATAATTGGATTCACTGCTTACGTCTTACACAGCAACCATGACTGAACCAAATAACTAAACTTCAGTTAATATGTTATACAACAAGAACATGTAAGTCGGCGTCTACACGTTATCGGTTTAATTAGCAGGACGTGAAATGGAGAAGTGACAGGTTGTGTTAACGTATTACACAATGTATGCATTCAACTGGCAAACCTTCAACGCCAATGGTGTCATGCAAAGGGTCTTATGGAACATACAAATTTCCGTTTTCTTATATCACCCGAATGTTATCTCTTGTGGAAGGCTTCTCATAGACAAATTCGTCCGATACCATCGAACTAAACACACCAAAGGCGAAATGACGTCGCCACATTTTAACGACGACAAATCTTGTTTACTGATCAGATGGTCGGCATAGTCGTGACGTCACATCTACCTCTTTATTCTACCGACTGAGATTTCTTGTATCGCCTCGACACTCGCTACTAGGTCAGATCGTCGAAGCTCGCCTCGGGTCGTTCAGTTTATCAATGCACCGCCGACGGCCATCGAGATCTGAAGATATTCAACCATGAGACACTACCCCGATAAGGCGCCGGGCCAACCGCGGGCTTGCTAAATCGCCAGTGGTGACAAAAAGGCGTAGACACATCGGTGACAATTATGTCGTTTGTGCGAGTACGCGGGTTGACAGCGTTGATAACGAAGTCAGTCAGAGGGTCAATAAGACCTTCGTCGTAGTCACTGCTTCCGACGTACAACAAGAGTTCCCTTGAGTACGATCTGAGCGTGTGTAGATGTGTGAATCATCCCACAAAGGGCCTTCTAATCGGGAGCGATGTGTCGAGGTTACGACAGTGACGGGGCACGTGAGATAAGTTCAGTGTGGATACGTTTTAGGCACAGATGGTCGTCGCACGGACCTTGCGTAGACCTTCCGTTTCCTATCAATGACCGTCCATAGCAATTACATACAGTACACGGAATGTTGATCAAGAACGACAACCTAGCACACTGACGCTTTGTGCTAGTTTCATTTACAAAGTATGCGGTGCGGTAAACACAGAAGCCCTCTTGACGTGTTCAAGAAATGCGAGAAGATTAAGGTAAACACCGCACAGAGTTGACTTAATTTGTGGAAATACAGTTATTGTACCTGTTTGGCTGATGTGCATAATTAGCATTCTCCTTATAGTGGGAGTCGTTAATTCTGCCTGTCAACAGTTTGAACTTCAGGATGACTGATAGATAGTTTTTTGTCGGGAAGCACTGTTGTTGTCGTTATAGAAACGTTTGAATGTCACAACCTTCGACCCCACAATGACGTACTTTGTACATGAGTTTGATAGTTGAACATTATTCCCAACCTGAAAGGTAAGTCCTGTCATTACATTACCAAGGAACGACGTAACTTCATATATTCACTTCGCAAGCCAGTACTAAAACACCCTAATACCAAACTAATACAACCGGACTAAGCACAAAGACCACTCCACTTTATGGTGGGCTATAATCGCCTTAGACTCTGATTACTCGAGCCGCGTACAACTCTCACACATAAACTGAATGCTCAGACCAAATCAAGTATCCATAATCGCTTCATTGTTGCGCAAATTGCTCTAATTTGTTGCTTAACCGCCTGCCACGGGCGAGCTGCGAGATGCGACTCTCAAGTGGCGGCGATAAACTCATCGAGCTGTCGGGACGTCCAGATTATAACACAACGCGTGGAAACTAGGAAGAGTTATTCACTCACCTTTGCATGATCGTGTGTGCGTCCAAATGTATGATAATTATGATTTAGGCGTTCAGCGCGGCCGTTTGTACAAGCCGCATTAGAAGCCGTGCGATCAGTGCACGGTGACTGCAGTTAATGCCGCCAGTGAACGTCTGTCTGACCCAACGTACGACGGCAGGCGTTCACGCATGACGTATGACGTCGCTGTCCTCAATCGGCGCCTGCTTGGCCGCCCGCTCGCTCGCTGCTAGCATGCCCCGAGTCCGACCGACCGACGAGACCGACAAGCGGGTCTTGATCAGATGTGCCCCGTCACACGCAGTACGTGGCAGTGGGGCTTTTGTTGCACTGTCCGCCACGCGAGTGGCACCTCTAGAACCGTTGCAGTCTAGCACAGCTGTTGCAGATATGGCCAACGGACGATGTTTGCAGACACAACGGATTACCAAAAAATGCATTACTATTCGTCACTGACATTACGGCTGTAGACATATGGCGTACCACCAGTTGGTGTGATTCTATCCAGTCGTACTGTCAACACTCACTATCTACTGTACATCGTAACCGAAAATGTGTCGTTCATTAAAGGGTCGCGTACGTACCCTCCTCACTGTGCGACGTACTGTCAGATGCGCACTTCGTTTGCAGCACGGTTCGTTGCTACTGCATCGGTTACACGAGCGGGTGTTGCCTTACAGTTGCCCAGGGAAGACAATCCGACGAAGATGCGCCCATCTATGTGACACCTTTAGGTGTGTCAGTCGTGTGTGTCGTGTGAAAGAAGACGCGTTTGATTCACAGGACGCAGTAAACGCACCTCATCTTCCCGGATGTGGGTCCCTCGGCACGGACTAAATGTGTGACAGACGAGCGGCGGGCTCCTATTACGTGCACTTCGTACTGTTTACTCGCCGTCCATTATGTCGTTATTTATAAACAACGCTTGCAACGACGCGACCACGCACTCGATGTTCGCCAGTGTGCGAGGCACGTGTCTGCCTGTTGAAGGGAACAGTAAACCAGCCGTGCGGACCTGTATTGATGTCAGAGATTAAAACATTCTATGTAGTGATTTGAATCAATAATATAACGGTGGGGTTTACGCAAAATTTAGTTTAAAAGGGGGAGATTCTAGTAAAATCTTATACAGTTCAACACGGCTGCTAAGTTGTGATACATCTCATATGCTAGACCAGTTAGCGATTAGAGTTCTTGACATGACTAGATATATATATATATATATATATATATATATATATATATATATATATATATATATATATATATATATATATATATATATATATATATATATATATATATATATACATATATGTGTGTGTGTGTGTGCGTGTGCGTGTGCGTGTGCGTGTGCGTGTGCTGTGCGTGTGCGTGTGCGTGTGCGTGTGCGTGTGCGTGCGTGCGTGTGTGTATGTGTGTGTATGTATGTGTATGTATGTATGTATGTATGTATATATGTATGTGTGTGTATGTATTTATATATGCCTGTTGATATGTTGGTTTCTAGTATGGCCGTCTTATTCGTAGCACCAACATACATTCGGCGTTGTAGTTTAGAGGTACAATGTAATGTATTCTCAGTCTGACGAACGACAGGCGAACTGAGAAGATTGCTTTGCTGACGTCAGAATTCTATTCTCGATTACATTTGCTAACGATTAATTTGTAATTTGTAATACGTTCAGATGCATATACCTTTTATTTCTCTTTAATTAAGAAGAAGCAACATATATGCAAAGAAAGTTATTTAGTTAGCAGTTTGAATATACTTCACAACAGTACATTCAACAATCGTAGGAAGGAAACATTGCGTAACTTTTAAACGTTGCACGCCTAATGCTCACACGGTATACTTCTGACACGTAAATTACTACGTTGTCGTTTAAGGTGTCTCACAGAGTAAATGCTGTGTTTACTCCGGCTGTTCATTCATGGTGTGTTATCGAGAGATCCACCACAGCACTGAATGTTTTTCATCGCATCACATTTCATTCACACAAATGCATGTCAACCGGTCGTTCACAACATTCACCGAATGTGATAACAGCAGTCGACAATGTGATAACAGAGCGTCGCGTCATTACACCACATGATTACACATATTTGTCTCTGACCCAATGGGATTCAATCCGTGTGAAAACTTTAACTTTGCTGCTGCACAATGGGTCGTTGTTAAAGCAACGCCGAGAGGCGCCATACCTTTAAGGGAGTAACACCCCGGCACCTGCTACCAGCCTAACGCACAGCTGTCTTAATCCTGCCTCCCTCCTCTCTCTGTCCTATTTTATATCTCCCTCCCTGCCTCCCTGCCTCCCTTCCTCCCTGCCTCCCTGCCTCCCTGCCTCCCTTCCTCCCTGCCTCCCTGCCTCCCTTCCTCCCTGCCTCCCTGCCTCCCTTCCTCCCTGCCTCCCTGCCTCCCTGCCTCCCTGCCTCCCTGCCTCCCTGCCTCCCTGCCTCCCTGCCTCCCTGCCTCCCTGCCTCCCTGCCTCCCTGCCTCCCTGCCTCCTGCCTCCCTGCCTCCCTGCCTCCCTGCCTCCCTGCCTCCCTGCCTCCCTGCCTCCCTGCCTCCCTGCCTCCCTGCCTCCCTGTCCTCCCTGCCTCCCTGCCTCCCTGCCTCCTGCCTCCCTGCCTCCCTGCCTCCCTGCCTCCCTGCCTCCCTGCCTCCCTGCCTCCCTGCCTCCCTGCCTCCCTGCCTCCCTGCCTCCCTGCCTCCCTGCCTCCCTGCCTCCCTGCCTCCTGCCTTCCTGCTCCCCTCCTCCTCCCTGCCTCCTCCCTCCTCCCTCCTCCCTCCTCCCTCTCCTCCCTTCTGCCTCATTCCTCCATCCTCCTCCCTCCTCCCTCCTCCCTCTCCCCTCTCCTCCTCCCTCCTCCTCCTCCCTCCGTCCCTCCTCCGTCTCCTCCCTCCGTCCCTCCGTCCCTCCGTCCCTCCGTCCCTCCGTCCCTCCGTCCCTCCTCCCTCCGTCCCTCCTCCTCCCTCCCTCCGTCCTCCTCCGTCCTCCGTCCTCCGTCCGTCCGTCCGTCCGTCCGTCCGTCCGTCCGTCCGTCCGTCCGTCGTCCGTCCGTCCGTCCGTCCGTCCGTCCGTCCGTCGTCCGTCCGTCCGTCCGTCCGTCCGTCCGTCCGTCCGTCCGTCCGTCGTCCGTCGTCCGTCCGTCCGTCCGTCTCGTCGTCGTCCGTCCGTCCGTCCGTCCGTCCGTCCGTCCGTCCGTCCGTCCGTCCGTCCGTCCGTCCGTCCGTCCGTCCGTCCGTCCGTCCGTCCGTCCGTCCGTCCGTCCGTCCGTCCGTCCGTCCGTCCGTCCGTCCGTCCGTCCGTCCGTCCGTCCGTCCGTCCGTCCGTCCGTCCGTCCGTCCGTCCTGTCGTCCGTCCGTCCGCGTCGTCCGCCGTCCGTCCCGTCCGCGCCCGTCCGTCCTCGTCCTCGTCCGTCCGTCGTCCGTCCGTCCGCCCGTCCGTCCGTCCGTCCGTCCGTCCGTCCGTCCGACCGACCGACCGTCCGTCGTCCGTCCGTCGTCCGTCGTCACCGACTGCCCTCGCCGTCCTGCCTGCGCCGCCGCCGCCCGCCGCTCCCCTCGCTCGCGCCAGCACTCAATCGCACGACACCATCGTGACAGATACTTTACATAGATATTCATGCTGTGTTCTTAATTTGTACGTATCTTTTGTAGTGTTCTCCAGCTCTGATAGGAATGACGATATCGCGTATCGACGCACTGTCCTATAACAATACTGCGCCCATTGTTCATTATCAGAAACGGATAGTGAACAGTTGTGTTTGTTTATAGATAGTTCAAAAGGGCCTATATATAGACGTATTGCATCAAGCGACACGCCAACAAGTTGTACAATAGAATGGAGGCACTATAGACTCGGGTGAAGTGATCGACTTGTCACGGTGAAAGTGAACGGATGGAAACAAGACCCTAATTGTTCAGTCTCCCTCTCATTGCAGTCACGCCCAGTGACGGCTGTGACAGGTTCACACAACTACACATGGCGGCGACGGGGGAAATGGAAAGCACATTTGAACAACTGGCATGTGGAATGATGATGATGATGATGATGATGATGATGATGATGATGATGACGACGATGATGATGATGATGACGATGATAATAATACTAATACTAATAATAATAATAAAGAGGATGACGCTAATAGGTGGAACGGACGGCGACGACGAAGACGACGACTACGACAATAAATAACTGTGTCAACTTAATAAGTCACTGACATGGGGGCCACGTGACTAGTGCTGTCAGAAGCGATGTTAACATACACACACATACATACACACATACACACATACACATATACACACATACACACATACACACATACACACATACACACATACACACATACACACATACACACATACACACATACACACATACACACATACACACATACACACACTACACACATACACACATACACACATACACACATACACACAACACACATACACACATACACACATACACACATACACACATACACACATACACACATACACACATACACACATACACACATACACACATACACACATACACACATACACACATACACACATACACACATACACACATACACACATAAAAACATACACACATACACACATACACACATACACACATACACACATACACACATACACACTTTTAAAATAAAAAAAATAAAATAACAATAAAAAATACACAA
>JAODUO010002118.1:0-146594 GCA_025642075.2 Ridgeia piscesae
GACTGACTGACTGACTGACTGACTGACTGACTGACTGACTGACTGACTGACTGACTGACTGACTGACTGACTGACTTCGTGTGGGATCACATACAAGACGGCAACCAAAGAACGCCAATGTGTTCTGTTCGCTGCCAACTTCGTGACTTGACCCCAACTCCATCCGAGTGTTTTATCTTCCGCTCCACTGATCTTCTCTATGTCTCCTTTGGTCTCCCACGTGCTCCCTTGCCACCAGGAGGCCAGCGCATGGCTACTCTCGGAATGATTGTCAATGGCATTCTTTCTATCTGCGAATCTAATGTTGGGCCATTAGATTCGCAGAATTCCCATGAGACCCTTAGTTTGAAGAAAAAAACATCTAGCATCTGACATATGCCTTTGGTAACCTTCCATGTTGTGCAGCATAGAGTAGCACACTCAATACGTTATTCCTTAACAGCCGAGTTGTGCTTCTGTTGGTGATGTTATTGATTTTCTAGATATTCGTTAATACCGCAAATGATTCTCTGGCCTAACTGATCCATGCCCTATCCTCAGATTATGTGTTGCCATCTTTCGTCATATTGGCCCCAAGATAGGTAAATTCGGTCACCTCTTCAATGATCTGCTGTTTGACTGTTGTTTCGCAGTGCTTTTGTTTTGTTGGTGTTTATCTTTAATCCTATGTTTCCAGCATTTCTAGCATGGTCCTCGCTTTTGCGGTGGATGTCTCCATAACAGTGCGACAGAAGAGCTATGTCATCTGCGAAATCCGCATCATCCAGTGTTTCCGTGAAGGTCCACTTGATGCCAGCATTTGTTCCTAATGGTGTTTCTTTCATGACCCAGTCGATCCCAAGGCAGAAGAGGAAGGGGGTAAGATGGACCCTTGTTTGATTCCGTTCTTTATTTCAACATCCCCTGTCAGGTACTGGTCACAAATTACCTTAGACCTAACATCACCATAGAACAGTGTGATTATGCTCACAAACTTGGGGGGATTCCGTATTGCCGGAGAATACACTAGAGTCAATGTGAATGCTGTCGAAAGCCTTTTCAAAATCAACGAAGTTTGCATAGACTGGCGTGTTCCATTCTTGGCACTGTTCCAAGATTGGCCGCAATGTAAAAATATGGTACCCACAATATCTTTCTTACCGAAAGCCTGCCTGTTCTTTGCGCATCAGTGGATCAATGGCTGCTGAAATTATGTCAAGAATAACTCTACTGAAGACTTTGCTAGTGACAGATGGCAGAGTAATTCCTCTCGAGTTTTTGCATATACTAAAGTCTTCTTTCTTCGGTAATTTGACAATCATTTCTTTTTCTTCCCTTCAAAGATCTCTGTCAAGGTTCTAACTATGATTTCTCCTACTGCCTTCAACATATCTTCACTCACATCGTCAGCTCCCGGTGCTTTCTCCGACAGGAAATCAATGTCTTCCTGACTTGTTCAACAAATGGTGGGTCTGTGTTGATCTCCAGGTCTTCGTCACTTACAGGAATGTCTGCTAGATTGTTTGGCGCTTCTTTGTTGAGGATGGTCTTAAAGTGTTAGTTGTATCTCTGGCTCTGTTCCAGTGATAACATTTCCATTTACGTCTTTCACTGGAACTTCGTTGTTTCTAAAGCCGCCGGCGAATGTCTTTGTTATCTTGTACAATGCAGCAATATTCTGAGTTTTTGCAGCTACTTCTGCTTCATCTGCCAGTTTCTCAAAGAAAGCTTTCTTGACTGCTTTTGTCTGTCGTTTACACTTCTTTGTCCAGTTTTAGATATTTTTGCCTGCAGCTGTTCCCTTAGTCGTTGGGATTTGGTATCATTTATTTTATTTTATCCACTCTTCTTTTTGTTTTCTTCGGTAGCCTAAGACGTTCTTGCTTATTTCTGTTAATACCTGATTGAAACTACCAATGGTTAATTCTTGTTGCTCTGGAAGTATGCGAAAACGTTTTTTGCAGGTTCCGTTGAAAAGCTTTCCTTGTTTTGGTGTTCTTTAACTTTTCTGTGTCAAATCGCCGCTGCCTCTCCTCTCCTCTCCTCTTTTTACTTTTCTTACTTGTAATGACAATGTTGCAACTACCAGAACATGGTCACTCCCCACATGAGCTCCGCGTCTGGCTCTGACATATTGAAGTGATCGTGTCCACTTCTGATTATCGTATGATCAATGACTGACAGGGTTACTATCTGGAGACTTCCAAGTGGTTTTATGAATGGTTTTGTGCTGGAATAGCGTTCCGCCTATGACTAAGTTATTTTCCACATATAGGTCAGAAAGTCTCTCACCGTTGTTATTGATGCATCTAAAGCTATGGGTGCCCATGGCCCTTTCTCTTCCTGTATTGTCCTCTTCAACTCTTGCGTTGAGGTCGCCCACCATAAGGAGAACATCATACCGGGATGTGGTCCAATTTTGTTTCTCCAACTATTCATATAATTCATCCTTGATCTCCTCCTCTGCATCTTTTGTTGGTGCATAACAGGCAATCGCTGTTAGCTTTGAAAATGTAGAGGTAACTCTAGCCTTGATAAATCTGTTATTGTGGTTTCCAGTCAAGCAGAGATTTTCTCCACTTTTCTAGTCACAGTTAAGAGAACTCCGCTTATGTGCTGATGATCTGTTTGGCCAGAATTAAAGAATGGTATGTCCCGTAGACAAGGTTGTTTTTCCGGACTCTATCAAGAGTGCCTCACTCATGCAAAGAAACTCGAAGTTGCAATTCTTCATCTCCCGCAGTGCTTGCTGAAGCTGTAGCGTAATGTTTTTTTTACATGGTGAGGGTGTTAACCTCACGCACAACCCTCATCCTTTCTCAGCCGGGCTTGGAACCGGCCATGCCGGAGTTGACAAATGTGTTTAATAAGTTTAGCTCTATAGTGCCTTCAAAATGCAACGCGACCGTATGTAACATTATTTAATTAAGTGGTTGAAAGTGATGCGTATTTTAAGCAAGTAATGAGTCCTGAAGAGACAATAGAGAACGGAAACAGTATCAAATTAAAATGTTAGGTATTACAACGTACACAATGTATATAACGTGATACATATAATGTTTCAGCGAGTGTCCTGGAGAACCCTATGGGAACAGAGACATGTATCACCTCAGCCTGGAATATGCACCTGATAGGGCGGGAGATCTTCGAGGGAAGGCTCGCAGCCAGTTAAGAGTTCCAGCTTGTGTAGCGGTGTTGGAAGTGTTTTATTTTATATATACCAAATAAAACGCTAATTATTATATGACGTATTGGATAAATTAACGTTCAATGCTATCCATGTGAGAGGTGTTATTTGATTTCATAGTTAATGTAACTGGTTTTTTTGTCTGAGTTATAGCCTACCTAAAATTAATTGTTTTACATAAACAATCGGATATTTAATGTTTCATATGGTTTAACAAGAATCAGTTACTCATCAACATTTGTTTCTCAAAATGATATAATTATCAACTAAAAATATATTCGACCAAGATATTCGCAATAATAGATAAGTCGCAATAATACAGGGAATGTTTGGCAATGTTTATTAGCTAAGTCGTGATGTTTCGCAAAATGCCTTAGTTGTAATGTTATCAAACTAAATCTACTGTAAGCATCAACATAACTGAATTAACACTACTTCTTGGTTTAATAATTACTGTCATGTTATTGTAATTACCATAACAAATTGCATTTATGTGTCCTAAACTAGTACAAAAAGAACACGTAAGGGCAAGTCTTACTCAAGTGCACAATATCATTTTTGTCATTGTTTGTGACATATGGTTTACGTTCGTTCGAACATTACGATATTTAGATTTATTAGCACTACCTTAATCTTTAGTCTCCAACTCCACATGACAAATAGTTTTGCAAAGAAATATCCTGTTTAAAAAAAACAATTCTGGTCTAAGTAGACTGCAGTATTATTTATTTGGGCAGGCTAATTCTAACAAATTTGCCCCTAAAATATTCTCCATCAAGAAAACGAAAATGTGAGTAAAAAGTCGAACCACACCATCACATTAGTAGTTGTAAGAAACATAAAATTGACGTGGAGTTATGAATACATAGTTACAATACAACAACATCAATGGAATTAAAATGAGGAATTGCATCAAATTAGAATGCCAAATAATATATAAAATACAATGCATGTTACACTTAAAACTACCTGGACATTAAGAAACGTCCAAAAACATTGACTGGAACACAACTGATAAGCTATGAAATTTGATGCAATACTTCCAGGGTGCAAAATGTATGTAGATGGAAGTTTACAAAAGAAAATGTATTGCATACACACAACAGCTCTGTACTGAATGTTGTACAGTGTATTGATTTCCGGACAATGGAGGTAGTCAATTTATTTCCCAATATTGAAGAAAACATGGGATCATGGTTGTGTTAATCAGCTTTGAAAGCTTTCCACATTGTAGGTCTTACAATGCTTGAAACATCATGATTCACCTAAAACTCCATCGAGTATGGATATTACGGAAACACACTTACTTATGACTACAACATTCACTGGGTAGTTGCTGCAGACAGTGTGTGGGGATGGTATAGGGATGGTGTTGCACACCACGACTTTGAGTGACTGTTTTCCGAGCATGTGTTCAGTGACTGCAATGGAGTCTCCTGTTGCTATTATTTCGTTTGAGATAGTATTTTCCCACGTATAGTTTCTTTTTCCTGGGTTGCTCTCAGCAGTTACAGTCATTCGCTCTCCAACGAAGATGTTTCCGCCATTGGTAACTACATCACCATTACACTTCATCGCGAGTGCATGTGGCCTGTCTGAAATCAAACAGTAATAAGACTTGAATATTTGGGTAAATATAAGAAAATCCATGCATTTAGCCATACAAAAACTCATTAAAGTGCACTCTACACTCTGCAATACACAATTAAGTAACACAATTAACAACTATTAGTAAATGGGTTACACACACACACACGATAATTAAAGAAACAGTAAAATAAATATAATTTGCATTGATAGGAAATCAGTAGATTTGAAAAAATAGCTCAAAGCAACTGTCCGGTTTAGCAAGGACCTACTGTGTTATTGATATACATACACCTGCCACTGCTGCCAAAAAGCAATTAGTCAAGGTGACCCATCAACAAACGAAGGCTAGAAATGTCCAGTTTCACTGATGCTTTTCTGAAGTCCTCTACAAGGACAATGCACAGATAACAGCAGCTAAAGGTATTGACAGAAACTGCGTTTTGGGGATGCCCTGAGTTGCCCTTACGAAAGACTTGTCAGATACAAATTTCGTGTACACAAGACACGTCTATATAAAATTAGAGGAAAAGCTTTGTTTGAATAAAATAGGAATGCACGTTTTCAGGCCCTAGATGATCATAGGGTGTTTAAAGATGAGTTGGTCAAATTCTAATGCAAAGAATGAAACAAACAGATCTTCACCGGTTCATGATATCTGAGAGCTAATGGCGGACAGCACACGCAGAGCCAAAGGACTAACGATGTGTGACAGTTCAAATCAAAAATGTACTCAATACTTACAATAGACACATAGTTTTGGAAACGTGAACGTTTCATTGAATGCATTGTTGTTGATAGGAATGTTGTCCGCATAATTGTATCCAGACTGTGGCTTGTCAAAGTATGTCTGGCATGTGAAGCTGTCTCCATTGTGAGATGGTTTTATCTCCACAACAATACTGAACTTGACTATCCCGTTACTTGACTCGTCCTTGGCTTT
Source organism: Ridgeia piscesae (assembly GCA_025642075.2). Classification (NCBI taxonomy): domain Eukaryota; kingdom Metazoa; phylum Annelida; class Polychaeta; order Sabellida; family Siboglinidae; genus Ridgeia; species Ridgeia piscesae. Next base: position 5,697 of record JAODUO010002118.1, read on the forward strand.
TATATCTTCGCCACTGCTTAGTTCCCTCCATTGCATCTTTGCGGTCACATTCGCCTTGTATCTCCGTTCACAGCTGTACTCAATATACTCGCCCTCTACCGCCTCATTGTTTTTTGTCGTGTTGCTTGTACATGTTGGATTAAATTCTGAAAGCAATTAGTACTTATTGCAGTACTGTTATCTGCTAAAAAAATGTAGTTGGTTATATGCATATAAAAAGGCATTAGCTATGAAGTCATATGCTAAAATATTAATGAATTATAAAGTCCATATACATCCATGAAATTATCTCCCAAACGTAATAGAATAACATAATTAGCCCAGCCGATGTGTACACGAATTATGCATTTTATGCTACAAGCATGAACTTTGATATATAAGTAGAGCACATAATAAAATAATATAGGAATATAGGGCCATTTCAGATTTCGCATTGGAAGGCGGTGTCGGTTATTTTCTAAGATGGCCGACGTAAACCTATTTTCTCATGTATTAACAACTGCTTCAAGTAAATGAGTCGTTTTAGTATCTAAGATAAGTTTTGTGAGACAGCCATTTCATATATATTACTTTTGACCTTCGCCGACATTCACATCCGCCATTGTTAAAGATGGCTGCCGCCAAAAATAATGATCCTATATCTCATGACCTATGCCACCTAAGTAGTAATTGTGTTGTCAAAATATAAGTTTGTGGACAGCCGAATTCAGTGTTGTGAAATATTTTGCATTTGACTTCCGTTGACCTTCGTATCTGCAATTTTCTCAAATGACGGCCATTAACAATGTGTCGTTTTTTTTAAATGGCGGATATTAAAGTTGGAAAAGGTCAAATGCAACACATTGGAAATCGTTATATTGAAAAACTTACATTTTGACACAGACGTGGCGGTTCTGACTGAAGCATTTTAAAGGCATGAACAAAATTCTTTTATTGGCCGACATTTTATAAAATGGCGAATACGATGGTCAACAAAGGACAAATGCAAAATATTTCATAATACTGAATTCCATACCTATATCTCGAAAAAAATTACCGTGCTGATGTGATGAGATATAGGATCATTAGTCTTGGCGTCCGCCATCTTAACAAATGGCGGATGTGAATATCGAAGAAAGTCAAAAGTAATATATTTGTAATGGTGTTCCCGAAAACTTATGTTTGTATACCAAAACGACTGACTTATTCGACCCTATTATTAAGATATGAGAAAATACGTTTGCGGCGGCCATCTTAGAAAATGGCCGCTAACGCCTTCAAGGGAGAAATCTGATATAGCCCTATATCCAAATATATTTGTAATGATCAAATCTAAGTGTGTGCCGCCAAATTTCATGTTTGTATCTTAGAAGGCACAAATCGGCCATATTTTTTACACATATCAGCAGGACTAAATATAACAAGAGCACATTTAGAGTGCCCTGGTTCCAGGGGATGTTGTTCAGAGATACTAAACTAACATAAAGAGGGTAACAAAACGTATAAACAAAGCAAAATCAAAATCATAACAATTTCTTCACTTGTTGAGGAATGCACTCTAATCCATATGAACTTCTGCCATAGAATGCATAATACTGTTTTCAGGCTAACATTTTATAAGCCTGGTGGAAGGAAGATGAATAACAAACCTGTTGTGATGTCTGGACAGCTGTACCTGTTACTAGCAACTTATATAAATCCTTATGTACACAAAATACTATTAATTCATGTAAATCTGAGGTTCGAAAGCTGAGGAAATCCGAATGAATGTAATTTGCCTGATACGATATAAAATGCAATTATTAAAATAACAGCAATACCAATAATTTATTTAGAAAATGCAAGCACCTACAAAAAACGTTACACTTTGTTTATTACAACTATTGGATGCACTGCTTTATTTTAAGGATGATTACGTAAAATAGTGCGCATTTAAAAACAGTGTGAATGTGTGCACACTCGCTGCAAGGATTTGATTCAAAGTGGATGACACACTCGCTGGCCAATTATTATTGTTACATAATAAATATCTTACCAATACAGCTGTAGAAAATAGACTTTGAAATAACCTATGTATATGTCTAAATATAAAACCACCCTAGAAGCAATAATATCAAGGAAGAAACAACAACAATATATCACCTCTGAATGTGATAACTTGTGCATACGTGTAAGACAGTACGTCGCGTAATGCCTTGCACTTGTATCGTCCACCTTGTTTTAGTTGAATATATTTGATAGTCAAGTCATATGTTCCTGTAGGCTCGGTGATGAGGTCATACTTTTTAGGTTCAACAACAACAGCTTGGAATGCTATTGTCACTGCCCCACCAGTTGGATCTGTGGCATATTCTTCCCAGGCTAGATCAGTTCCTGCACATCTGAGTGTAACATTGCTTCCTACCAACACAGCGACATTCTCTGGGCCTTTTGTCAACTGTCCACATACAACTGCAACAAAACATAATGCGTACACAATTGCATGTCACGATTTGAACATTAGGTTTGTAACATTGAGTGTTGCTACACGAAAGTTACATAGAGCAGGATCAGGCCTAAATTATGAAGATAATTTTTGACAGTAAAACATTTTAAGATAAACATGCTCATTTGTGCAATATATGTAATCTAGTTTTTGCTTCACATTACTGCTCGTGCATTTACCCGCCATCTAATTTGTTACCATCCAAAATAGGCTTTATTTACCCTAATTATAGCACGACAGATCTCTAGATGAAGGTATGATAGGGTTCAAAATTAACAACGCAAAATGAAAGTACTAATGAACTGGACAAGAATATAGTAATTTGCAAACAAAACGTTTGAGGAACAAATATGTTGTTTGAAACAGACATTATGTGAACATTTGTAATTAAGTTAAAATGTTTCGAATAAAAGTATATTAGAAACATCATATATACATGGCTGAATACGAAGGATAACATACCCAAAACCTGCGTGTGTGTGTGTGTGTGTTGTGTGTGTGTGTGTGTGAGTGTGTGTGTGTGAGTGTGTGTGTGGTGTGTTGTTGTGTGTGTAGTGGTGTGTGATGATGTGTGTGGTGTGTGTGTGTGTGTGTGTGTGTGTGATGGTGTGTGTTGTGTGTGTGTGTGTGTGTGGTGCGTGCGAGCATGTGTAGTTTATATTATAGTACTGTTTTGTGGTGAATGGGACATTTACATCTCAGGCAATAAGTAGTACTAGTGAGTAGTATCATCAGCGATTAGTCACAGTCCCCACCGACAATACAAGGTTGGGGGTTTCATTCTAGTCGTCGCAATACACAAATCTCTGAAGGATTTCATGTCGCAAGATCAGCTAAAAGCGTCAGCAGAAACAGGACAATAGTTAATATTTGGCTCTGGGATGCACATACAAAAGACTACTGAACTACAAAATACAATGAAGCTACATTCAGATATGCAAAATCAGAGGAAAAGCCACAGAAGTTTTTTTTTAATAGGAGAACGTACCAAGTCTTAATCTCTAAAGGATCCTAGAAGGCTTTAAAATGTGTCAACCAAATTTATGTTTTCTGTGCGTAGTGAGGGAGAAACGTGATTCAACGTTCAACCGGTTCTGAGCTGAGAGTTAATGGCGGACGGCGGACGGCGAGTGACGCCATAAATTCGTAGGTACTTCGGCTCAAAGGATTAAACGGTCTTCCAAAGATAAATATTTCCAAATGTGCCTTGAAAATGGGTGTCATGTGTATGTTTCTTTAGTTTATTTCAGGTCAGAAATGACATGCTAACTGGCTTGTATGTATATATGAGTTAACTGTCAACTGGCTTGTATGTATGTATGAGTTAACTTCAGGGTTTGATTTCTTCCGGAAGTAACCAGTGCTTCACGTTTGAAAATTCCAGTTGAGCGATAAATCGGTTGCCTAAATAATAATTTAAACGAGGGATTTTAATTTTTGTTTTTATTCGACAGATGGCGTTCTATATTATCCGTTATCTGGCAGGCTGTGGTTTCTTTTTCTGATTTGCAAAACATTAAATAGGCATTATACGATGATTGTGTTTCACTGATTTGCTATCCTGCACATTTATTTGTCATTATACTATTGAATGGTGTACTAAACTTATCAAATGAAATAATTTATTTCGTGAACGTTTTGTCTGTGATTTAGCGAAAATGCGCGCCAACATTTTCATGTCTGTACTAACAGATCGCAACAAAACGTAAACACGCACTTCTTTACACATATTTGTAAATTTATCAATCCTAGTCAGTCAATTAGATAATGTCAGTCAATTAGATAATGATATGTCACCAGAAAATCAAACGTCACGGCGAGTAGACGTGTAACCGTGCTGAATCACTCGTGTTATCGCCCGAAATACAAATTCGAGCGACAAGCAGGGCTTTTCTCAGTTTCTCATTATTTAAAGCGTGTATGTTGTGTACTTGTTATACATGATGTACATGCGGAAACTTAGGTTTTTTCTACGATGCTGCATAATGTGTTAACAATATTGCGATAAACAGCAAGCGTGCATCACGACCACGTTAGTTTTGTCTTCGTAAACGATAACTTTAGCACATTGCTCTGGCGACTGCTGCGTTTTGCGTGTTGCCCGCCGGGTGCATTAAAGCTGCTCCCTCCACTCATTCCCGTAAACATCGTTTGCTCGGTAAATTGCTCCTAGCAATTATTAGTAATTTCACAAAAAGCGGAGATATCAAATACTCCCTAATACTTACCTAGTTGGTTTATGCATACATGTTACTTCTTTTTCTGAAATTAATAAAATAAATATGAACTATTTCGATTTTTGTTTCGATCGGGCCCAATCTAAACTCTGTACAAAACCTGGAGCTTTGAGCGGAATACGCTTTAGTCTTCACGCGAACGAAGCTTGGGGGCGAGATTGACCTTCTCCCTGTCGAGTTGTTTACATTTAGGAACAGCAAGTTTAGACACAAACATGATTTTTATATGCCACCAAAACGGCAAATTAAGCAGATAAAGACGGCATCGACGCATGATTGGGAAAGAATATGGAACTAAGCAGTGAAGAGCATGACTTCGGAACAGTGACAGTGGCCTTTGCAAGCTACGGGCACTGTGGGCTTGCGGCGAACTGTCACTGACTACAGTCCACAGGCAGCATTCGCACATATGTTTTTCCAGTTAGTAATTACGAATTACTCAGCTATAATAATAATAATAATAATAACTTCTTATGCGCCAATATCCTCGAAAATCAAGCTCAGTGGCGCGACAAAACCAAGGGGTTAAGCAATTGCGTAAACGTAGAACAGTGCGTGAGTCGTTGATGGATGGACGAAGGTTCTAGGAAGCTAAGGAGGATAGGCAGCATTAAAGAGATATGTTTTTAGACGTCGGCGGAAGGAAACTATATTTCCTTCCGACTTGACACTGACAGGAAGCGAATTCCACAGAGTTGGTGCAGCAACCGAGAAAGCTCGGGTCCCAGCTTTCGTCTTAACCCGAGGAATGTAAAGTGGGTTACTACTGGTTGAGCGTAGCTCTCTGGAATTCCTTGCTGGAGTTAGCATTGAGCTTAGATATGTTGGTTGTTTAGATGCGAGTGCTTGATGGGATATTGTGCAAATCTTGAAAATAATGCGATAATGCACAGGGAGCCAGTGCAATGATTTTAGAAGCGGCACCGAGCTAGAAAAACGAGGAGAACGGGTAACTACCCTTGCCAAGCAGTTCTGGACACGTTGAAGTCTTGCAATATCCTTGTTCGCAGTATTGTAAAGGAGGGAATTGCAGTAGTCAAGTCTGCTGCTTACTAGAGCTGTCGCGATGGTTTTAGCAACAGAAAGTGATAAAAATCTGCGAATACGACGAAGATCACGGATATGGTAGAAACAGCAACGGCATGTTTTTGATATGTGCTGTTTGAAATTGAAGCTTTCGTCAAAGTTAACTCCGAGATTTGAAACGGAGGGGGCTGGTGTTACACTCTGATTTAGGATATGTGTCGGGAAAAAGCCGTCGAGTTTTGCACGCAGCGTTACGGTACCAATGATGATAAATTCGGTCTTGTTTGCATTTAACTTTAGTTTACTATTTTTCATCCAAAGGGAGACATCTTGGAGACAATCCCTGAGCTGGTTTAAGGAGCGGCAAGCATCTGGTGTAGTCAACGAAATGTAGATTTGGGTGTCATCGGCATAAAGGTGATGATCTAAGTTGTGACCTTGGATAACAGAGCTTAAAGGTGTTGTGTATAAAGTGAAAAGCAAAGGCCCCAAAACAGAACCCTGTGGGACACCACATGACGTGGGCAACATGTCTGAAAAGCAGTTACCTATTTTAATGGCTTGCTGTCTGTCAGTAAGATATGAAGTAAACCAGCTCAGGGCTGTGCCAGATATGCCGTACCATGTTGATAGACGTGTAATGAGAATATTGTGGTCGATGGTGTCGAAAGCGGCGGATAGGTCAAGCAGGGTCAGGGCGGTAACTTTTCCATTGTCGATGTTGAGGTTAATGTCATTGTGTACTTTTAAAAGAGCAGTTTCTGTAGAATGAAATTGTTTATATGCAGACTGCGACACATTGGATAGACCATTTTTGTAGATGTGAGATCTGAGACGATTAGCTACAACCTAATCACGTATATATATATATTTAGGCGTATGAGTATACATCATTGATATTTTGTGTTTATATTAAATTCATGTTATTGTTTACCTCCAACATTGGCGCTTATTCAGCCAATACCAAAAACATTTCGAGTGCGTGAAAATAATCACACAAGTTAATCCATTTTTATTACAAACGTGCGAGATAACAATCATATTGGAATGTTTGATGTATTAGTAATGGATACCGGATTTTGCATTGGATATCCGACAACCAATAATATATATATATATATATATATATATATATATATATATATATATATGTATATTATATATATATATATATATATATATATATATATATATATATATATATATATATATATATTTTTAAATATCTATATATATATATATATATCACACATATATGTATATTATTGTATTAATTAATTTGAATGGAATAAAACATGTTTTTGATAGGACATATCTTATTGGAAAGTTTATTTTTCAATATTTGTACAATATTTGATAAAACAATGTTACACTCAACCACTAGCACTGAAATGACATTTCACTCATTTGAAATGTAAATAATTAGCAGTCCTTTGTAGCCCTTTTTTCTGTTACTTTCTTGGTTTGTTCAATTGCTGTTTTTTAAGCATTCATGTTATTATTATGACAAAAACATTACTGAGACTGTTCCGCATTTTTCAGCAGTTGCTTTTATGACGAGGTGGTGATTTTTAATTGTATACAGTAGCATTTGGAAGTGTGAGATTGCCCACTGTAAATCATCTCCTTCTTTTTATGCTTTGTTAATGATGTAAACTATATCTATATCTAGTGAATCTATTCTGTGATATTGGACAATGAATATGCGTAACGTGTGTCACGTGTAATGCGAGTCACGAAAAATAAAGTATTGTAACGCGAGTCACAATGCAGTAAGTAGTTAGATTTTTCTTTCTTCTACGACAATTGTTTGCAAAAACAATATAGATGGCAGTGTTAATGTTTTCATTGATGATAATCCTGCCACAAAACTAAGTATGTCCTGTTTGTTAATAAATCATATGCTCCTTAAAACAGACTTTTGATCTGATTTCATCTTTCACCATTGAATCTCTTTTCAAACATTATATTGAATAATAAAAAACTCTAGATCATACATGTATATAGAAGACAATTCATTAATAACAAAAGGGTTCAAATTCACTAGATAGCTGTGTACATGTTCTCTACACATGGACATTTGCTGAATGCATGCCCGACTCATGGATAGAAGATTTTTCTACTATTCATATAAATGTGTCCATGTTTCATTTTCATTGTTTTTTATATACTAAAATATTTACTTTTGCTTTATTAGATAGCAGTCAACGTAGGAATTATTTTGTAACATTAACTACATACCTGTATAGGTGAAAATATCAGCAGGAATTAATGAAAGACGTTAAATTGACAATGAAAATGTTTTTTTTATAAGATGTTTAAGATACTTGTACAATCAACAAACACTACAGATGTATGTCATTTGTGAATCCATGGGTCATAGGCCCCGGGGGATGTGCCTACCAGAGCTTAGGTATTTGGCATACCTGCGGAACTTTTATAATAGGTCCATGCTAATGCCCCCCCGGACAGTTTGAAGTGTGCCCCATTTTCTGATATCACCATTCCCGACGAGACAGTAGATTGGCTGAAGTTATGGTGGTGTAGTATCGACAACATTTAGGCTACACCATTTGGTTCACTTCGCCAATGGAAGTTGTTATGCCCCCTAAAATCATTTCTGAATCTGCTCCTGAATATGAGTTATTTGTCTGCATGAAGATTTTATAGTAATGCATGTCCTTGTTAAATTATATATTGTTGAAATCGCATGTGAACTGAAGTAAAAACAACGTAAAGTAAAATAATTATTGAAACTATTTGATGGGATTGACTACAAAATACTGACAAGCACAGTGTAAGTACAACTACAAGTATAATAACTGCACTTGATATGTGTATTTAGTTTTTAATATTACATGCACATCAGAACACAAATACAGCAGCAGTAAATTAAATTAGGAACAGGTTAAAAACGTGTTTGGTATATTTAATAAAACAGGTTACTGTTATCACGATTCACGTTACAAAAAATAAGCTCTAATACGTGGTATAGCATATGCTAATTAGTTTCATGCCGTCCTCGTAACTTTACAGCTCACAAAATTAGTGCCTAATCAACTGCGTATTTTAAAAATAATCAGTTATCATATGCCTATGAAATGTAAATTAATTAGAAAAAATACACTGGATGATGTTTGGTGGAACAAACATCAATTAATACAATCGTATTTTTTACAATTGTCATGTCCATACATAAAAGTACATTGATAAAATATATGTAAATAAATGTAAAATACATGGACAATAACATGTTTTAATAACTATAAACATCCTTAACCGACTGGTGCAGCAGTTTCGATATACAAACAAATGTACTAACTTCTAATGAAATGAATAACAATCAAAAAACATTAATCCCATTGATTACGCTGGCTAATTATGCCTTTACCCGAAAAGACATTAGCTACAGGAAACATCTACAAGACGTGGCAAGGTTTAACTAGTTACCTCCTAATGTCATTTCCTTAGAAATATTTGACTTTCTATATGCTTTGAAAAAAGGAATAATATAAAAGTAAAAAAATAAAATAACTTTATTGGCGTAATGCTTCGTATCTTTACAACTCACACAAATACTTGTTAAACAAGTCAGGGTCCTCGCTAAGTGGCTGAGAGTTACATGTGCAATCCTTACATGTTTACTCGCTGTATGAAGAGTACCGGCCACATATAGTGGTGGATGTCTTATTGTTGTATACTTAGTCTTCACATATTCATTACAGTGTGACTGAAAGTTGTCTGAGTAAAGTATAACATGTGTGGCATGTAAATATTACAACATTAAAACACAAAATTTGTATTATTGAATTTTGGAAAAATGTAGCTAAATGTGTCCTCATTTATAAAATAACATACATGTCATAATGATGTTAATTGTCCCTTTGTCTGTTGTATAGGTAGATGCGGATGTACAGCAACATGCCAGGAAGCTGGTATGCAGTCCCATCAAATAGAGTGAACTCACATAGTACTGTCATCGATATTCAAGCCGATGTAGTTCACCAAAGGATGCCGGACGTGTCTTACTGTGTCAAGAGATGTTGACCGAAGGATCATACCATATTTGCTAGACCGTGGCACCCACCGTTCCATCACCAACTGCAAAACTAGCCAGGCATCACCATATTCGCATCTCAAGCAACATGCATTCTACGATGGTCACTATTCAGTCATACTAACTGACTGACCTGGAAACCAGTGTACTTGCGATCAGTACTGGGGAGTATGTCACGGATGCAACACACAACACAGCTGTGATCACTCGATCAGCTGCCGTGACATTTAATATGCAGCATCTTGCACGACTCATGGCTCCATGATATTGTCCGCGATCATGGGCAAATACAACTGTCAGGCATAGCATATTAACTTGTGGAACTAGTGGTACTAAGCACACTAGTTCACTGGTCAGTGTCTTGTTGATCTGTAAAGAAAAGCATATATTCAATTGGAGTAAACAAATAAGGATCATCTTATTAGAGTTAAGAGTATATAATTATGTTTTCATTGCCATAATAATCAACTATACAAAATAATTTTGCATTTATGACCAACTGCATTTCACAAAATGGCAGCAAAAAGTTCTGCTACAGCAGCATCTACAGAAATAGAGAGCGTTCATCGGGATTGGATTGTTACAGGAATTCTTCCGGGGAGGAAAGGGCTGGGTTTGTACGTGTGTATATGAGGGAATATTGCTATTTATTTCTCAACGGTCATGAATTATATTGTTTTATTGTAAGAGTTCCCTGACCAAATATTCAAGCATTCATAATATGCATGTTTACCTTCTTCAATACTGAATAACTGATTTGAGTTGTATTTTGTATTGTTGAGTCACTATTAATTACCTTTTAAATGTGTATAAATGTATCTGTATTGACACACTAATATGCACTATTCCAGTGAAAAAGTCAACCTAGGTTTCCGTATCCAAGATATTCTTTTCAAAATGGGAATGAAAACAAGTGTGTATATATATGGACATATTACTTTTTTATAATGTATATGTTGTTGATTGCTAAAATGTGTAAATTACCTGGATTGATCGAAAGTGGGTCTCCTGCAGACTGTCCTCCTTTCACCTTCCTAACCCAGATGACTGCCTTAGGCTTCGCATCTCTGCCTCATCTCATTCCCACTCTTGCATTGTAGTGTGGCCTGTAGCAATATCATAATTCAAGTTATACTAGTATTATATATTACACAGACAACAGCTAGGCATAAATTACCACAATGGAAACAAGTGCAAGAATGTTATACATCCTTACATAATTATGGGGTACTCTAGCTGTACTAATACTTTATGTTCATATATACATTTGTTATATTCAATATATTTATCACCATTATGTTTGTCATATAAAATTTAAATTATTTTGCTTAAAATATAATGCAAAACAACATAACTCTGTAACTGTATTAAAATGCATGAGATAATGGAAGCTCCCCTAAAATTACCAAGTTTCTTGCAAGTTCAAAAGGAGCTTACTGCCAAATTCTCCCAAACCAACGTTACATATCATTTCGTCCCTCACGTCATCTACTCTCTCTAGATGTGGAGTTTCACAACGACATAGCTTATTAACAAGATTCTGCGATCAAATACAACACTCAACACCAGTACAGGCTGTATCTGGCTGAGCTAGTTGTGGGGGCTGTGATGCCGAAGCCGCGAAGGCGACCATCTACTGGCTTATGAAACTTACTCATTTAGTCTTAGTTAGAGAATCAACTACTCACTGGTGTTGCTAACTGCGATAATGCACTTAAATTGTAATACGTACCTTCATACAAGAAGCACTTCGGAATCTTCGTCATGAAAAAAGCACGTGCGAGTTGTTAGTTTGCTGTAGGATGCCGATCTCGCGTAAAGCACGTGACCCAAAACAAACGCAGGACGTCGACAGCTGTTTCGCCCTTTATACCCGATGTAAAGACAGTTATTTTTGATGATTAAAATGACAAGTACGCATTATAAAATCAAACTGGCTATGCCATATATGGGCATGATAGCATACTAGTTAAACTATTAATATATTACACGTCTGGACATTAACCGTATTGGTGTTGATCAAACAACTGGATTGGGAAGCTATACATTCTTTAAACGGTGTCTTAAACTTAATATATATTAGGCCACATAAACAACCTGATTGACAAAGATGTAAAATGAGGTTTGTGAATATACATTTTCAAAATAAACACCTTATTACACGTAGTACTTATTAGCCCGCTTTGGCTTTGCGTGATGGTCCCTGAGGGGAGTGTGGCGTGTTTAAAAACAACAGCTGCAAATAACTCAAAACGGCTAAATATACATAGATAATAATGGGTTGAATTCTCAATATGCCGAAGGCTTCCTTGCCCACTTGCCATCTGGAATTCACTCTCAGATGACAATCTTGTTAAAACTGATTAACTCTTGTAATTATTACCACCACCGTGTTACCATTTCGAGATGCGGCACGGAAATTTGTTCGAGCGACATCGTCTCTAGGGGGTATATTTGTAAGTTTTTCGCTAAAATATACCGTTTTAACAATTTATTTGCACAAGTGGAATAAAATTAATGTTAAATATTTTGAATAGCGGTATACTTTGCAAATGTTTCTTCATATAATATTGGAAAAATCGGCATGTTTTGATTCATAATTAGAATATGTTATATCATCATTTAAATGGTGCCATGTAATACATACTAATATGTAGTTAATACCACTTTTGGAATTTTTTTGAAATCTTCAATATTTACGGAGAAATTCAATTTTTAAATCTTACAATTGCTGTATTTTTGTCTAGGATTTGGGTCCATTTCTTGTGCACAGGCTGCATAATGACTGCATAAAATACGTTGGAAACCAGTAATTGGAATCATTTAACTTACGCATGTGAAACCAAAAATGGGTCACCCCTTTAGGAAATGCAATTTGTTGGTGACCTTGAGTTGACCTTCAAAGTTGACCTAGATTTTATATCTGACCTAGATTTGACCCACAGTATGGTATTAATTCCTATTAATGGTATAATTTTAGGTGAAATTGTTTAGGAAATGAGCCTTGTTAACATTTAAATATAAAAACTGTCAATATAGCAACTTTATGGACACTTTAAACAGTTATTAGAACTTGACCTAATTATTTGACCTATATTTCACATCTGACCTACATATTGGAATTTAATGCATAATTAATTATTAAATTCACCATGAATCTTGATAAATCCTTTGACGAGTGATTTATTTTGTAACCTCCACAGTTGACCTACATTCCCATGTTTTTCTATATTTGGCCCACTGCACATAACTTCCAGTTGTGCAACAGGTGTAGACTATGCATCAATAGCCAAGCCATCGATTTCTGCTGATGTCACAGTTCTGCCAATTTTTTAACAATGGAAACATTGTAGTAGCAGTATGTACAATTCCCAAGATCATACTGCAATGTTCTTCAAGTGTATACTCTGCACATAAATTCGAGTTGAACAACGAATATGAAGCGACTGCGATGCCAGACACTTCTCTCGAGATCAAAGAGTGTTGTCATTTCATGAGAAGTTGACCCATGTAAGCATTGCCATCACTGACATTCACATAGGTTTCACTATAGGTAATGTGCATAAGTTCATGCGATATGCATTGAAGTTCACAATTTCTCTGTGATAGTCCATGGGGAATTCTCCAACTTGCTGATGAGTCGACCAATGTCAGGAGCAATGCCTACAATTCAATACATTACAATCAATACTGCATACAACATTACATAATATTAAATGACAAATTACAGCACTTAACTCTATGAAAAAACCTAAATTGAACAAGAAATGGGTTTTTAACTAACAAATGTAATATTAAACTTAACTATATATAACTTAACTTTGATATCGTAACTTATCAGTATTCTTCACGACCACACTTCCCGAGTGTCTACATGAAATCCAAATAACAAAAATATTTCACATAAAATACTACACAAAATGGTAAATATTATTAATAACATCAACAAAATTGATAGTCCACATAACTGTAAACTAAATGGTAAAATGAAAAAAATTGAATTACAGCTATTGGGTGGTGTATATTATAGTGGAAATATTAACGGTCTGTACTTTCTGTCACAAAATAGTAATACTGACACACTAACAATATACATGTATTAAGTTCTGTTTACATAATTTACTAAAAATCAACTGTTTAAGATGCGGATTGATCAGATTAATAATGTTTCCCTGTAGTGATTAAAATGGAAATAGGTCGCAGACGCAGTCACAAGTAATCGTGATGACCTGCGCTGATGATGTAAATTTAACTGTTTTGAAATTTCGTTTGTTTTCCTTAAAACATTGACTTGCACATATGTAACACATACTTAATAATAACTTTCTAATATTTAACTGATAGTCATAACATTAGGATGGCACAGATTACAATATCGATCGCGCGTACGTTGGCCATTGCAAATGCCACGCAATGTTAATGGCGCCTGAACGCAGCTCTGAGCGACATGAAAAACGCTCCAGACTCTGACCAGACAGCCTGATACCGCCCGTTGTCTGGGGGGTTTCCTCGCGTCCTGCATTGATATACATAGTTCATATTTATACCAAATGAAAGCTAAGATGCCATAGATGTGGGTTACACTTAACAAATTTTAGGTTACACGCTAATCTATATTAGTATTTTTTTAAATAAATGCAACGCAAAGTTCACCAACCTTAATCATCCACATCCGAATGCCATGTAACCGATTTTTCCCGCCGATCAACAGTAAACAAAATTAGTATGCATCGCGAGAAACACGCCGTTTTCGGAGACCATGTGATCCAGCCAGTCGCTTGGGCGGCAAAAAACCTGCGCCAATTCTGGAACGCGTTACGCGGACACTGAGCGATGCTGCCATCTAGCGGATGTTGATATAGCCTTATATTTCATAATTTGGGTAGAACCCCGGTCTAAGCTAAATTACGATTGCAAAATGTCATACGGTGTAGATTTGCAAACTAGAGTCCAATTCAAGGGACTCCTAATGTTATAATTAATCAGGTTCACGTCATATTGGTATGGAAAAAACTACTGCCATTAGTATGTCTAGGAGCTGTAGAGTAGGAGACAAATAATATTGAAATGTTGTTCACTTACCGATCAAACCAAAGCAGGAAACAATTGTGGCGGTTAACAAAGTATCCATGGAAATGCTTAGAACTGCATATACAATTAGTAGAAAGTCATCAAATCACAAAATCAATTCACTGAATGATTGATTATGCCAATCGAGTATGGCAGTTCGCAAGTTTTGTAGGAAAATAGTAACTCGGTTCCAACCAACGGAACAGAATACGAATACGAATACGAATACGAATACGAATACGAATACGAATACGAATACGAATACGAATACGAATACGAATACGAATACGAATACGAATACGAATACGAATACGAATACGAATACGAATACGAAAACTACGTTAGTAACAAAGGCGAATCCTGGCCCGTTGTCATGTTTTCGGCAACTGATATTGCACAAATGGTGTGGGATAGTGACAGCGATGATGGTGACATGGAAGGGGGATCGGATATGGAAATTGAGGAACATGTAAGTCGTTTTTTCTGTAAGAAAGTTGGCTGTCAATGTCATCGCTTCGGCATCGACTGAGCTGGACTATGACCGTTCGATGTACATCGATGCCATCACTTGTGATATTTTTACACTCATATTATATACTGTTGTTGACATTATCTGGATGTATGACATATTTCAACCATACAGTGACTTGTATGAATAACTAATAATTATACATTTCTATGGCTATGTTGAATACAACTTTTGTCAAATTCTGTCAGTATCAGTGCCGAGTATATGTGTACCTGGCAGTTTTTGTCTGGATGACAGGATGTGTTGCACTTCTGTTCTGTTGATGTTACTTCTAACCTCAGCCACCAGCTATTGTGTTTTATTATGTTGTCATATTGTTCATATTTCATAATTGTTTATAATTATATTTCTCTCATTTCATGTTTATTTATTTTGACTTTTTTATTTCAGGAAGAAGAAAAGAAGAAGAAGAAGAAAAAGAATTATGTTTTCTTCGACCAGTATTTCACACAAAACACATATACACTATGCCATTTTAAACAACTCAAAACAACACAAATACAAATTATACAATACAACAATGAACAGACACAATGTTTTGTTTGTCAATAAACACTGTTGGAACTAAATAGATTGATTCAATGGCTTTATTACAGAGATATTTCAATACATGCCTGTATAACACAATGTCGGCCATTTTGAAAATATTTAGGCTGACAAAATTATAAAAAATATAGTGTAACTTGAAAAATAACCGTCATAATGCTATACTGTTTTCACTGTTGCAAAGCTAACACATATAGCTGCATTTTATTCACTGAGTTGAATAGGGTAGTAGCAGAGGTTCAATTTCAAATGTCAGTCGCTAAGTAGAATAACTATCAATTTATGTAACAAATTTATTATTTTCTTTGCAAATTGTTGTCAAGTGTCAACATTTTATGACTAAATCATATTTCTGTGTGTACATGCATGTGGAGAAATTAGTACTCTTCAAAATAAACACAACGTTTAATTAACAATATTGAATAGATTTTTTCTACAGATTTTTTAACACAGAAGTAAAATCGCTCAACAAATTCCATAAATCCTGAGAACAAAAGGGCATGTTTTAATAAAATCCTAGGGCCTAATGTTTTAGAAGTGCAATGCACTTGACAAATAGCACAACAAACGGGACCATCCAATGAGCAGGACCATTTAGTAATTGATCGCAATAATTGAAAACTTGCTATACAATTCTGATGATGTTGGCACATGTGGTTAATTACACAAGAAATTAATTTCTATTTCAAAATAAAGGAAATTTAAGCATGACAATGTATTGAGGAAATGTTTAATAGGTGTAGATATTAGTTTTAAATAGTATAAGTGCATGTCATATTAATCTAGCATGGCACCTGCAATCGGAAGTGAACTTGTTTGGCATGGAATAATTGTTTGAGTAACGGGGTGCTCCTTTTAGATTTGAGCAAACCGATAAATTCAGTAGTATAGTCTAAGACTAAGTGCCTCCAATCGACTCGTCCGCCATTCAAACGCGTAAACATGCCGCTAATCAAGCTGTATGTCTTACCACCGATAAGGCTCAGTAAAGCTGGCACTTGTTTCGCATCTGGAACGTCATTTGCCAGAAAATACTGTTCCTAACGTTCGTAGTACGATGGCGACTACTCTACTGAGTTTTCGAAAGTTTCAATTTTTCCAATTGGGGCGACCATTTCAGCGAGTAGGATAACACGTTTTCACCGCGAATTCCAAGCTCGTCAAATGTCGACATACGTCAACGCACACTTGCCACGGCATGTCTGTTTATCCAACTGACCTGTGCAAGTGGAATGACGAGTCCTTCCAATCCCATCCTCGTCGCCATTTGTTATGTTTGTGTTATCAAATCACAAGATAACGACATTACAAACTACGAACATGTATTCCCGCTCGCTGGCCTCGCACATACAACACGGTAATCTGGCTCTAGCCTACAGAACATACATCAATAAAAACTGGGTTCCAACCAACGGAACCGGTACATTACAACTTCTGTATGGAGCAAAATGTTGGACAGTTAGAAAGAAGGAGGAACAGATTCTCGGGCAAACAGAGATGACGATGTTGAGAAGAATTAAAGGTGTAACACTGAGAGAAAGTAAAATGTGTGGACATCAGAAAAGAGCTAGGAGTGAATAGCATACAAGAGAAAGTCAGAGAACATATGCACTGAATGGAAGAAAACAACGAAGTGAGAGCAATTGTTGATATAATAGTGCCAGGAAAAAGACCAAGAGAGACGGATATGGATGGATTGCGTCCGAAAGGACATGCAGGAACTGCGGATCACCCCGGAGGATGCCCAGGATAGAACAATCTGTAAATAAAGAATTTGGGCCGCTGACCCCACTTAGTGGGAAAAGGCGAAGAAAACGAAGAAGAATTCGGTCTATACCTAGCGTAAACTGATTAACATTACGTTTATGCTAAAGTAAAAGAAAGTGCGTCATGGCATGGGCGAAACTAGATGTCAGTTTGAAAGGTTTCATTTTCGCGGATTAAATCACATCTGACAGCATGTCAGGGCATACAGTGTCATCTAACCAGTTACATGTATCTTTATTATCACCAGATTGCAGTTAATTAGCGGAGATCAATAAATGGCGCCAGTTTTGGTTCTCCCAACATGCTGATGTCATTCAGTGTGTTTCGGCCAATAGGCATCCATGACGTTTGTGTCTGTGATTTCCGTGGCATCTCCTTGTTAGGTAACCCGCACACATGGCGTAGTGCCAGTGGTGTTGATGTTGGAACATCGCATATATCGAATGGATATCGAATGGATCAACGGTATTGAATGGATCGATGATATCGAAAGTTCGACGGTATCGAAGACATCGACTGTTTCGAAGAGATCGACGGTATCGAAGGGATCGACGCTATCGAAAGATCTACGGTATTGACGTTCGTTACATATCGAATATCACGATACCACAAAGAATCGGTATATAACTTGTGCAAGTACCGCGATACTTTGATATATCGAGTATCGAACCAGCACAAGTTGCATCCCAAGTACCGGTTGCTGAACTCATTGTATGAACCAATACTTTGGCAGCTGCCTTGGTTGGAATAAACGATATACCAATATACCAATTGAATAAATATATAATTGAAACAAATTAAAATATGATTAAACATGTTTGCTAAATACCGCTCATTGCAAGGTCAAAAATGGAGGAAAACTAATGTAACTAAAACAATGGTCGTGGACGCAATCGGGAAGGCCACGCGATTTTGATTATTGTTTGGAAGATATTTTACGAAACTGTACATCTTACTGACCCTGTGAATGATTTGACAGGTTATCTTCACTAAGTCAATATTTGTACATGGAAGGGCAATCTTGAGAATGTGGAATTTGTTAAGTGTATGAACACCACACTGATGTGAAGAAACAACTGGAAAGCGTCAAAGCGTGCTTTGTCGTCGATGTCTACAAGACGACAACGCGCGAGATTCGGGGTTATGTTGCGAACGAGATCTGGGTAGTCGCCAGACTCTACGAGATGACAACCGTCTCGATTCTGTGTTGCCCAGTCTACAAAGTTTCGGACATAGTCAAACCCTGGACCATCGTCTACGAAAGGACAACCGACGAGAGTCGGCGTTGTCCAATCTGCCAGATTTGGGACATCGTCAAACTGCGCGTTGCCCTGTACGAGATGTCGACCCTGCCGGATCTGCGTTTCCCAGTCTGCAAAACATGGGACGTCGTCAATCACTGCTTTTTCGTTTACGAGATGGTAAATCTCGCGAAGTACTGCTACCTAATCTGCGACTCGGAGGGCGCCGGCGGGCCGTGTGTGACTGTCTACGAGGCGATAAACGCCATTAGGTTATGTCATCAAGTAGTTAGTTTGATATATATGCTGTGTTTTTATTATCACGTTAAGAAGAGTTGCGTGTTGACGATACAACTTGTGCTTGGATGTTGTTAAGTCAACACATCGACAAGTATTGTTTGTATTTAAGTCTGCGTACCGAATAAAGGCCTGAGGACGTCAAGTCTACGCGACGTTAGACGTGCCGTCTGTTAATTTGTTTGTCTGTGTGTGCGTGCGTGCGCGGGGGTGTGTGTGCTTGCTTGTTCAGATTTGTTTAGCTCATCACGCTCTCACGTAAATAACGATTTGTACCCATCTTGGGGCTCCTCAAAATTCACTTTCACACCTTCCAATTTTTTTACTATATATCAGGCACCAACATTTGGTGGTGGTGGTGGTGGTATGTGTGAGTATGTTTGTGTGTGTGTGTGTGTGTGTGTGTGTGTGTGTGTGTGTGTGTGTGTGTGTGTGTGTATGTGTCCGTGTGTATGTGCGTGCGTGTATATTTTAGTGTGCGTGCGTGCATGTATGTTTATTGACAAGTTTTTACGAGAATGTTGTACCTCATTTGAAATACCGTATCTCTATCGGTTGCGCGTTACGTATTACTGCCCTCTTGTGACTGATCTGATGTACACAAGGGGCTTTGATTACGTTGACGTTTAGGATTGAAGGAAAGTGTTGATAAGATGCAATTTTACGTGGAGGGATAACCTACATTCACTACCTGTCATGTGGTCTCTCCTACGAACAGTTCACATATATCAGCAGTGGGATAGATTGTTTCTCTACGTAATTATCACATCATGTTAAGCCTACCCTTCGCTAGATACGTTTCCATGTCCGCCGTGGAAAAGGGTCCACTTTCAGTACTAAATTACTAATAATATATTATAACAACTCAACCATTGTTCAAGTGTTTACTGATACATGTAGATACTTGATTATTTGCTGTGGGTGCTTTGAGAGGTCTCTTTCTCTAAATGGATATTTCACCACAATCATTTTCTCACCCAACCTACCCTATAAACCCTCATACATCGTAAATTAAAAAATCAAATAGTCACCATGTAAAATGTGGCTGCTCTTACAATATATGTATATATGAGTGTATGTTTGTGTGTATTGTGTGTGCGTGCAAGCGGGTGTGTTTTGTCAAAATCTACCCTACATATTTAGCCACTGTTAATCTCGCGAAAGCATTATAGTCTATATGTTAACAAACATTTTATATATTGTTATAACAAATTACAGACAAAAGTTGTTGAGAAGTGTTTATTAGATCCACATATGTAACAAAACCAATAGTACACATTTTCCGAACAGAAACATCTTTACCGTTTTATATGGCGAATCACTAAACTATTCATAAATGTAAAGTGATTTATTCTTATTACAATAGCATAACCATTTGTTATGAAATAACATTAGCACTATATAATCACATATAATTAACAGCTAATGTGTATATTATTATAAACGTGAATTAATTTACTAATCTACGCATTGTATTAATTATCGTTATAATAAAACCTATTAGAAAGGCCACACATGAATGTCCCACCTTAAATATAGTGTGTGACCTTTTCAACAAGAAACAAGAACCGAATGTTGAACTCGAACGTGAAAAATTGCTGCTCTACGGCTCAGAAACATGAAGAGTTATACAATATGGAGAGTTACGGAGGTTACAAATATTCGTCAACAAGAAACATCCTAAAACTAACTGTCCATACATTTCACTAATACAAAACCAACCAAGAGGACATACCAAACATGCATCCAAACAGTTACACGAGAGAAACTAGGCGGGCATAAAAACAACAAAGTTAGACTGACAAGTTTCATTTTAGCCATATGCTCCATCCTGGCGAAGAGGATTTAAGGAAGGAAATCGACACGTCAACGAGTGTATATGTACACTAGATGGCTATTGCATGTGAGTGAGATATGCTATATTGCACAAGGCCATCCAAATTTATAATGAAAAAAATCAGAACAAATACTAATACATAATCAAAAGTAAGATGGTTTGCTGTAAGCTTTTATACATGCAATCATGTGTCGCCTGGTGGAATGGTTCAGATATCGTCATTGCTGAATATTGAACATCAGGTATGGCCGTGAGTTATGGTATCCATGGTTTGCCATCTGCAACAATGAATGTAGCTGTTACAAGTCTGAAGGTAAGACTTTGAAACTGATTGATATTGTATGTAATGTAATGTATTTCTTTATGAACATACTATATATATATATATATATATATATATATATATATATATATATATATATATAATGTGTATGGAGAATAGTTATACAATAAACAAACAATGTTAAGACACAAACTAACTGACACAAAGTAAGAATCAATATTATATGTCGTTTTCATGTATCTTATATCAATGTGTAGTAATTTTGGTGATAATCAGCGATGGCACTTTCCAATAAAAGATGACGTTAGATGAAGCAATACTGAGAACGATGATACATATTTGGAGAGGAAACACACAGCCACATGCGCCCGTGCATCCACATGCACATGGATACGCAAACAAACACACATCTGAATACACACGTTCACAGATAACATATGGAAACACAAACAAACAGACGATATAATCACAGAACGCTCCATGCGAAGGCCACAGAAAGAGGCCGCACGAGCAACAGTTTGGGGCTAAATAACTACAAGAGTAACGCAATTGTTTCTGTACATCACTCATAGGAATACACATGTAAACTTCACATGTAATACACACTGTCTCAAGCTGGACGGTGCTTTAGTTCTTTGCAGGCTTTTTCCGTAAAATCACAATATATCTCAGTATATTTAATCACACTGAATTCCTCTTCATAATTATTAGGGTTGTTTTTGAGCTGTTCTCGCGGGTGAGCAGTTGATATTGACGAAATAAATTACCAGTTTGACTTCCACAATTCGAAATGGAAATCAACCAAGGGAGATATACAGATAGATATACATACAGTTTATGTTTGGAGTCGTACAAATCACATATACAAACAGTACATTAACAAATGTATATAACAATGAATGATATCGTGTACAATTACGAGAAGATAGCGGAGCCAATAGGAAACAGCTCCGGCTTGCGAGGATGCCGTCTGTTGTATTTTTCTAAACAACCCACAATGGAAGCAATAGCATAATCAATACATAATGTGTTCAATGCATTTATCGTCATCGGCCATAATGAGTGCTTTCTCATCAAAAATCCACGCTGTTCATTTATTAATATTACTTCTAATCCTATAATTACACTTCTTTTACCAAATAATTATATCAATATTGCAATTTTATAGTAAACAAATCTTCATATACATATGATAAACAATGAAAGGAAATTATTAGTTCGTTAAGTACAAGGACGGTAAACATGAAGTTAAGCAACTAAGTGTCATAAACAGTTGTCATTAACAGAGGCGTCCAATAGTGATGGTACATGGCCTATTGAGTGGGCTAGCTAAAACTTGTATTAGCTAGACCACTCAATAGAACAAATATCACGCCACCACCCAAGCTAAACCTACATAACCATCAACTGTTTAGTGATCTCAACAAACTAATGTGTACTATGAACCTTTTCGGGTGGACCATGGCTGTTGCTCGCACGATATCATTTATTTATGTCACTCACTTCAATCACTTATTATTGTGCGTTGTTATGCGCCCTTAATGCCAAGCACAATTCGCAACATAATAATAGTTTTCCAAAGTTAATATTTTACCATTCAACATACAACATATAAATGTATTTACAAACTGGTAGCATCCAATAAATTATATATAGACAATTTAAGTTTGCTATTTGTTGGCGGGTGTCTATTACAATAGCTAAAATCTCCACAATTATTATGTCAGCCAATATATCAAGAATACAACAGGCACCTGACAAAACAACTGATGCTTGTTATGAATATTGTTGTTGTTGTTGTTGACCTCCTTCTGTCTCGAGAGACAATGGGTTGTGCGCCCATAGTGTGTCAGTCCCGGTTGCTGCAGCGCCTGCTCTGAATGTACAGTCTGATCCTTGAGCCACATACTCTGATACAGTGGCTGCATGTGAAGGTCTTCGCACGTGGCTCAGCGGTTGTTTCTCCCATCTGCTTCTTGTGCTGACAGCAGTATATTCTCATAGAATATACATCACTGGATACGTTCATCCCTACCAAATCAGCGTATTTTGTTCAATTTACATGGAAAAAACATTCCAAGCATTGTGCCGTGTACGTATATATTTCGTCTAATGCGTCCGCCATGATTGTCGTCACCTCCTGGCAGTAACCGACGTCCTTATGCATTGGTCTCTGGACGCATCCGTCCAGGGGGAGTGGTGTATCTAAAACAAAGAGTTCACTATTTAGTGACGAACACCGAGGGTAGCGGAGATCGTTTATTAGTCACGTCGCTTCTAACATAATTTCATTGGTGTTTGCAATATATCACCTCTGGCAAGGGGCATGAGACAGGGATCCTATTTGGAAGAACCAGCGTGTGTGTGTGTGTGTGTGTGCGTGCGTGCGTGCGTGCGTGCGTGCGTGCGTGTGTGAATCTTATCTCTAGCCCCCGTTCACCAAAAACGCTATATCAAGTAGTCAATATGATACCTACATTGTGCTTATTATCAAGTCAAGTCAAGAAGAATTACATTGTGTTGTTTGTATTTTTAAATATCGGCGTTGTGAATATGTCGCTCGGTGTGTGTGTGAGAGAGGGGAGGGCTTGCACGCGCATGTGTAATTGTGTGTGTGTGTGTGTGTGTGTGTGTGTGTGTGTGTGTGTGTGTGTGTGTGTGTGTGTGTGTGTGTGTAGTGTTAGTGTGCGTGCGTGCATGTATGTTTATTGACAAGTTTTTACGAGAATGCTGTAACACATTTGAAATACCGTATCTCTATCGGTTGCGCGTTGCGTAATACTGTCCTCTTGTGACTGATCTGATGTACACAACTGGCTTTGATTACGTTGACGTTTAGGATTGAAGGAAAGTTTTGATAAGATGCATTTTTACGTGGGGGGTAACCAACAGTCAATACCTGTCATGTGGTCTCTCCTACGAACAGTTCACATATATCAGCAGTGGGATAGATGTGTATTGTGTAAGATAATATCTGACACTTCACAGCCAATTCCCTGTATGGTGTGTGCATGTCCTCTGGCATAATGACGGCCTTGGATCTTTCGCACAACAAATTATACATTCATTTGTGTAACTTTAACTACTGCCGAAAGTAACACAGATGACATAGCACTTCATACATCAGAAGCCAAGATGAACACACCACACCACCTGCAAAACACTCTGAACGGACAGGAATTTCGCGTATATTATCTCTGGTTTATGGCTCAAAGGTCTCGGTTTGTACGCTTTCCAGTAATCCTGCTAACGGTTCCGACTGTGTGATAACTCGGAAAGATGGCAGCTGTACTGCACAGAACCACAATTCAAAGTGTATGCAATCCCAGGCCCACCCCTCACTGCGCATCAGTATCATGAAAGGCTCTTCCTACCTACGCCAGTGTCCCTCTCGCTCAAATATGGTAACATCGTTGGAGCAATCATAGCATTCCCTGGCATCAGTAAAACACGGGCATATAGACCTGATACGTTCGAGATCACTCGCTGAAATACTGGATGAACGTATTCGTCTTGGGGTTATACACACTGCTGGGTTACTATCTTCCACCCATCTTATACTAAGACTATAATATAGATAGTCGAGGCTCATATCTGACAGCAAGGCATATCAATTTTTAGAGATTTAAAAAAAATACCCACATAACCGGCACTTACTACATAGAGCATTTCACTGCCGGATCGACTTGACCGAACAAAACACAACACCCTTACTAGTGATTCCCCAAGTCATTAAAATGTACCATATCTAAATATATATATATTATATATATATATATATATATATATAATATATATATATATCGAGCTCAACTGAAACTAGTTCAATTTCTAGGTTTTAAAACCTTCGATTCATACACTTACTTAGACATTCAGCCGATAATTAGACAAAGCAAACTATTATGTATTAATCATTAAATTACTTCGACAATATGATCGAATGAGAAAGAAATGTTAACTATGAAAAAGTGACAAATAGCACCAGCACTGGGACACTATGCACTAAGGGATAGGCGCCGAGTACCAATGGTGGAGAACGATGTATTAACGGAAAAGCACGATGCCGCTGTGGTGGTCCCAGATTCGACCAGTCCAGGATTCGTCTAAACTAGATATATATGTATATTTTTATATATATATATATATATATATATATATATATATATATCACAACACAGCATTAAAATAAATAAAAATATATATATATATATATATATATATTTATATATATATATATATATTATGTTTAATACTGTGTTGTGTTGAATTATATTTCATTATATTATAATCATGTATTATTGGAGGGCGATATGCCAATCCAGATAATCTAACAAAGAATCACAACATCTTACCTCCGTAGATGCAAAAACCGCTCGTGCAAGAAAACGTGTGAATCTCCAAGGATCTATACGCTCGACGTCATATTAGTAACCTTTCATAAACCTCGTAATTCGTGGTCTGACGAAATTCGGTCCTCTTCTAATTCAAAATTGAAACCTAAACTTGACAAAGTACACAAATAATCTAAGCTGTCATAAAACACCACAAACTTAAAGACTACGGCAATCCGTGTTCAATCTCAAATAGACTTGCATGACTGAGGTTGAACTCGCTTCAGCTATCGCTTATGCAGCAGTGTACAGGCGCGAGTCGCGTAGCCTTGGTACCATTTCAGTAGTAATTATTAATGTTGCGTCTTCCACATCAAGCGCAGTATGTCGCTATTAGTTATATACACTAATGGTCATATAAATGAGGTTGTTAGGGATGGAAGTAGTTGAGACAGAGGGACACAAGGTTTAGTTAATAAAGAGACATACAGAGAGACAATACGACAGAAACACATTAGATTGAGACAAACCGTGAAGGGAACGTATACACATTTCTTTTCTTCGAAATTGATCGAATGAGAAAGAAATGTTAACTATGAAAAAGTGACAAATAGCACCAGCACTGGGACACTATGCACTAAGGGATAGGCGCCGAGTACCAATGGTGGAGAACGATGTATTAACGGAAAAGCACGATGCCGCTGTGTTGGTCCCAGATTCGACAAGTCCAGGATTCGTCTAAACGCATATCGCGCTGCGCGCGCATGCGCAATGATAGCTTTTATCTGTTCTGACGCGCTCTGACGTAGTGGCAACGGCATACGTAATGCCCGGGCCGAGATTCGACTAAATAACACAACACGTTCGAATGAGTGAAAATGATCACATAAGTTAATCCATTTTTATTTAAGATGTGCGTGATAACAATATTATTTCAATACTTGATGTATTACTAACGGAAACTACGTTAATAACAAAGGCGAATGCTAACTCGGTACGAATCTGGAACCGCTACCGTCGCAGTCCCAGATTCGTACGAATCCTGGACTGTCGAATCTGGGACCACCACACCGCCACAACGTTACACCCACAGAGACAGAGCAGCAATGATACGACAACCTGCTGTTACAAGCTTTCCATGCAATGTACCAACAAGTAGGAAAAGGTAGGCAATTACAGTGACCTGGACACGACATATCACTATTCATGACGAATCAATCTAACATTAATTATCATATAAGTAATTAATTAGAGTAACATCAACACTAGTAGACCAGGAAGGTAGACTGTAGATATTCTACAGAGTAAAACATTACAACGAACTACAAATTCATCCTTGTGACACCATCTGTTTTATTGCTACGACAATAGAACAAAGATCCTTACCATTGCCTTTCGTTTGCCATTGGTGACGACGAATGTGTACATAAATTAGAAGATGAGCAGAAAGGCTCCTAGAGTGATGCCTATGATCAAGCCGGATCTCAGTTGTCCACCTTTTGCGGTTGTCAACAAAAACGGTGTGTTACCAGTCATGTCTTACACCAACACATCAAAAACAGCACCAATTTAAAGACATTTGCATTCCTTTAGTCAATATGACTCAGGGTACGTATTATACTTAACTAAACAGACGTCTTACAATCAGTACAGGTGCTCATTAAAAGTAGACGGTGTATTCTTAGAGTTTCTTTTGATTACTTTCCGTCTAGTCCGCTATGGACGTGCAGGCATGAGTGCATATGCTTCGGCGGGCAGCTATTAAGTTGTCACATAAGTAGCACAAGCTGTCAATGTTGACTAAATGTGCCAATTGTATTCACATAATAAGAGCACACGTTTAAAATCACACCTGGAAATTAGATGTTATGCATGATTTCACATCTGCATTTATAGTGACTAATACGGTAATGTAACTGTCTCAATACCAAGCTTGGTAAGGAATGGAGATGGCATGAAAATGCGGACCATACACGTTCGCATTCGAATCGCAGTTAGTTAACTTTTCAGATCTTTCATCGAATGCGTATCAAACTTTGACATATTGTAAGCATAATTTTAGTCGCAATGGAAAAGTCATCACGGGCTTCCCATTCATCCACTGGGTAATGTTTAGCTGGATGTTGCATGTAAGAAGAATTTATGGTAGCCTTGTTATGTACATACAATATCACAATGGTTCTACAAGTAATACTTCAGTAATAGTTATCCAAATAGTTTATTTGTTACCCTTCCCCCTTAATCCGTACACATATCCGACACAACCATTCATACTGTGTTCACATATTATTAACCCTACATAGAGTTTCACTTGTGGCCAACTTATAACGTGCATACGGATAACGTATAACACTCCATATATATATATTTGTATCAAACTTGTTTAAGTTATCAAGTAAAGAAACATGAATTACAATGGAATGCCATTTTACCCTAAATTTCAATTTCCTTTTATAAATGCAGAGTCACTATGTCCGTATATTATCATGACATTGCAGGCAATCATCAACAAATAGGAAATCCATACTAAATAAGGAATAGGACAATTTAAATATTTTGTTGTGCATAAGTTGTTTAGTTATTGGGATATAGTTGTGTTTAATGCTAACATATTGCGACTTAGCAGTTAGTATATATTAAAAAGAATAATTTATTGTGAAGTAGACATGTCAATATGTCGAAAAGTTAAGAAAAAAGAATTATCATAACAGTATTTGTTGACACATTTCAGACTGCAGTGTCTCACCTTAAGTAAATGAAATTATTGAAAGTGGTCGTTTCTTAGATAATTTTCTGAAATAATTCACTCCATTAAAAATTATTCTATAAACTACAGGTGCTCAGTTAGTCTTAACGTTTTTCTGTGAATAAATAGTGAGGGGTTGGTATACAAGTCAAGAGACGTGGGCTCCAAATCTAGGCGTAATTATGTGAACTAGAAAATGTGTATGTCTTAAAAGGTAACTTCTTCTATGTGGCATTATCCAATCCTCAGGAGCACTTACACATTACTCACTGGCAGACCTGCTCAATGGACACTATCTCAGCTTCTCTTTGAAACACCCAACGATATGCAATTAATGCACGAATACTATTCTTAACATAAATATCCACCACTGTCTATATCCAGGAACTCATTCATACAACTTGACGAACTGGAGCAATGTATAATGAAAATAAATGCCACTAGTTTGACAACACAGCACATGGTTCAAACCTGGGTTCTCTAAGTCGATAGTCTGAAAGTCTAGCCACTGCGCTACTACACTATTACGTTACTACTATTACGCCTACTCTTGAATTTGTTATGAAACTCTGCATTACAGACAAAATCTCCCATATTATAGGTATTACATTTTAGTAATTATATTCCGTTGGAAGTCTGTGGTGAAGTCTTAATGGATGGATCCATTTGGTTCCCAGACCCAGGTACGTGTATTTTAAATTTCAGTTATTTATTGGATGTTAAGGGTTGTAGGGGGAGGTCCAACTAGTGATTTCGAAACATAAACGTCAGTAGATATATTACGGATTATTGTTATAGGTAATATATGTACGTGAAATTATTATTATTAAAACATTATTGTTTATACAGCTATGGTAGGTTTAGCAGCGATCAGTTTAATTTATGAGAAATAGTTTCATAATTATTATCTATACCAACTGGTAACAGCCTTAATTGGCTCTGCTGTCTGCCCGGAATCGTATAATAATTGATTGCTATATTCTTAGTTTAAACATACTGTTTACATGTGTGTTTTGTACGATTCCAAAAATAAATATTCATTCATTCATTCACTGTAATCGTAGCCTTGGTGATACAGGTTTTAATTACTAAAATATGTCTTGACATGCATCTTTCAATCTGTAATATGTTCTAGTGACGAGTCTTGTCACGAATTAGATCAAACCTATGTTGGCATTTGATTGAATATTTACCAGATGGCACATCGAGTAACGCCACGTGTCTTCACATATACTGAGCGATAATAGGGAACCTGATAGGTACTGCGTTGTACTTGTATCAGTCTTACAATGACGCTGATGTCAGTAAATCGACTATTCTTCACAATTCCCTTACATTAAACAAGCCATATTAGAGCATTGTTCATACATAATGTAAAAAAACCATTCCCATATTTTATGTTCTCTTGACCTTTCAGTCATTATATCGCCGCTATTAAACATCCGTTCCGAAATCGTTCTACCACAGTTGTCTGGCCACCCACCACCAGTCGACGTTCTATCGGATTATTCGACTGTATATGTACATTAATATACATATTATGCCTTCACATTGGCGGACATGTTACACTATATCCATATTTAGCTATGTGTGAGGTTTCGTGGTCATGCTAGTTTAACAGCTAATTGTAGATGTTTCATAAGACCATATTATTTAGCATTCGCGTCACTAAATCGACTTAGAATTGACCTAATTAGGTCGCGGTGGGGAATCGCTGTAAATTTGTCGTTTGCATAGAAAATGGGAAGCTATGATGAATGTAAAGGATATTCAGTGTAAACATTTAAAATACTGTTGTTGAGAGTGGGCGTATCGGGAGTATATATTAGATGTTTCAACTTCGGGAGCATACCGTAAATATTTCAACTAGCGTAAACTTACGCCTACTAAATACATGGTGCAGCTAAGTGCAACTATGGAGCAGACTCGTGAAACGCCACTAGCGCAACTTTACGACGTGTTAGGCTTTCGACGGGTTATCGCCCGCTACGACGTCTTAAGTACGCTCCATGAAACTGGGCCCATGAATTTATTCAATATACAAAATGCAAGTATGAACATAACATATTTGTGCAGCTAGTGTGCACCATATGTCATGCAAGTACTACACATACAATTCTTGCACTTCCATTATGGTCAGGGATGCCTGATAACTTTCGACCCACATATTTGCCATCTGTTCTTATATATTTACATAAATGTGTATATTATATTATTACTTGTTTGTTGCATACGTGATGTTTGTTGCATCCAGTTCTGATGGCGTGTACACTGGCTACCAGGCCACTCAGTCTGACTGACTAGATACCAATGCAGAATGCAGGTTGCTTGACATGCGAATATTGGTGATGCCTGACTAGCTTTGTAGTTGGTGATAGAACGGTGGGTGCCATTGTCTGGGCAATAGGGCATGAGCCTTCGGTCAGTCTCTCTTGACACTATAAGACAGGTTCGGCATTCTTTGGTGAACTGCATTGGCATGGACATCGATGAAATTACTTTGTGAGTTCACATTCTTTGACGGTACTGCATACCAGCATCCTGGCATTTTGCTGTACATCCACATCTACCTAAACAAGAGGCAAAGTGACCAATAATAATGGCTCTGACATGTATGATATGATATACTATGATGACAGAATTGGCAAAAGTAAATAATACAATGTGTTTGTATTCATGGTACAAAGTTTACATGCCACAAGTGTTATACTTTAGTCACACTTGTTAAATCGAACATCTCGACTAATTTAGAAAGCATTCAGCCACTCAGAAATTATTATGAGAAGGCTACCTATAAAAGAAATGTGATGCCGGCACTCTTCATATAGGTGAGTAAACATATAGCGACTACACATGGCGAGTACCCTGACTAGTTTATTCACTTTTTGTGAGTTATAAATATATCAAACTTTACATTAACGAAATGACATTGATAATTTTCTTTTACATCATGCTGATTTAAAAACAATAAAGTATAATATTGTTATTTTATGTGTTATGTACATATTACATGTATATAATAAGTCCAATAGGGGTTAAGCAGTCATCTTGTATATATAATGTCATTTAGTAAAACTGTTCGGATGAGCCTGATATTCAAGCCAATGTAAGACTTGTATGCTAAGATAAATATGTTTAATCAAAAATCCATTTATGTTCAACTGCTGTAAAAATAAGCTACACACTGTATTTACAGTATGTTTCGGTAATAGCTATGTGTGTGTTACAGGTGAACTTTATAAAGGCTAATTTCCAGAAAATAGCCGTATGACAATTCTTTCAGGATTTTTAATATAAAATTGTCCATGAGATATAGCGCTGGGCACAGGTTTGCTGTATCTAATGTCTTCTCGCGAAAGGTTTAGTTTGAAAACATAATGAATGAGATAAAAAAATGAATTACGTTATTTATAGCATTAATCATATCTACATTTTGTATACATCAAAACTACTGCACCACTCGGTCTCAGATTTATATACTTTTTAAAACACTGTTATTGTAGATTGTTTTTATTTATTTACATACTTTTTTTATCAATGTATTTAATATAATATATATATATATATATATATATATACATACTATATATATATATATATATATATATATATATATATATATATATATGTCATGATGATTGTCTGAAATAAAATATTATTAAATTTGTTCCAATAAACGTCATTCAATGCAATGTATTTTTAATTGATTTATATTAGTGCATGTTGCCTTATCTGTAGTGTAGTAAGCAAAAGAAATGAACTAAACATTGTGGTAGAAGAAACTGAACCTCATATAATATATTTAACTGAATCATGGGCCACCACCGATATATCAGATTTTGAATTAGGAATAATAGGATATGAAATTGTAGTATCATAACTTACTTTGGAGCTTAACGTGGAAGATGAGTACGACGTTTCGATCCGTCAGCTACGGACCTTGTTCAAGTACTGGTGTCACGTGTGTTGCGTGTGGTGAGTTTGATGTGTGGAACAATGCTGTTTATGTGTTCAGCGGAGTCGTCCACGTCGTATTCGTTAAGTACGGTGAATGTATCGTCCACGTATCGTAGACACAGTGATGGGGGGGGGTGCGGTGCTATAGAGATGGCTACTTTCTCAAATTGTTCCATGTAGCAGTTAGCTACAAAGGGAGTGTTGGGTGATCTAATAGCTGCATAATGTTTACCATTGCCTTTCGTTTGCCATTGGTGACGACGAATGTGTACATAAATTAGAAGATGAGCAGAAAGGCTCCTAGAGTGATGCCTATGATCAAGCCGGTTCTCAGTTGTCCACCTTTTGCGGTTGTCAACAAAAACGGTGTGTTACCAGTCATGTCTTACACCAACACATCAAAAACAGCACCAATTTAAAGACATTTGCATTCCTTTAGTCAATATGACTCAGGGTACGTATTATACTTAACTAAACAGACGTCTTACAATCAGTACAGGTGCTCATTAAAAGTAGACGGTGTATTCTTAGAGTTTCTTTTGATTATTTTCCGTCTAGTCCGCTATGGACGTGCAGGCATGAGTGCATATGCTTCGGTGGGCAGCTATTAAGTTGTCACATAAGTAGCACAAGCTGTCAATGTTAGCTAAATGTACCAATTGTATTCACATAATAAGAGCACACGTTTAAAATCACACCTGAAAATTAGATGTTATGCATGATTTCACATCTGCATTTATAGTGACTAATACGGTAATGTAACTGTCTCAATACCAAGCTTGGTAAGGAATGGAGATGGCATGAAAATGCGGACCATACACGTTCGCATTCGAATCGCAGTTAGTTAACTTTTCAGATCTTTCATCGAATGCGTATCTAACTTTGACATATTGTAAGCATAATTTTAGTCGCAATGGGAAAGTCATCACGGGCTTCCCATTCATCCACTGGGTAATGTTTAGCTGGATGTTGCATGTAAGAAGAATTTATGGTAGCCTTGTTATGTACATACAATATCACAATGGTTCTACAAGTAATACTTCAGTAATAGTTATCCAAATAGTTTATTTGTTACCCTTCCCCCTTAATCCGTACACATATCCGACACAATTATCCATTCATACTGTGTTCACATATTATTAACCATACATAGAGTTTCACTTGTGGCCAACTTATAACATGCATACGGATAACATATTTACATATATATATATTATATATATATATATATATATATATATATATATATATATATATATATATATATATATATATATATATATTTGTTTCACTTGTTTAAGTTATCAAGTAAAGAAACATGAATTACAATGGAATGCCATTTTACCATAAATTTCAATTTCCTTTTATAAATGCAGAGTCACTATGTCCGTATATTATCATGACATTGCAGGCAATCATCAACAAATAGGAAATCCATACTAAATAAGGAATAGGACAATTTAAATATTTTGTTGTGCATAAGTTGTTTAGTTATTGGGATATAGTTGTGTTTAATGCTAACATATTGCGACTTAGCAGTTAGTATATATTAAAAAGAATAATTTATTGTGAAGTAGACATGTCAATATGTCGAAAAGTTAAGAAAAAGAATTATCATAACAGTATTTGTTGACACATTTCAGACTGCAGTGTCTCACCTTAAGTAAATGAAATTATTGAAAGTGGTCGTTTCTTAGATAATTTTCTGAAATAATTCACTCCATTAAAAATTATTCTATAAACTACAGGTGCTCAGTTAGTCTTAATGTTTTTCTGTGAATAAATAGTGAGGGGTTGGTATACAAGTCAAGAGACGTGGGCTCCAAATCTAAGCGTAATTATGTGAACTAGAAAATGTGTATGTCTTAAAAGGTAACTTCTTCTATGTGGCATTATCCAATCCTCAGGACACTATCTCAGCTTCTCTTTGAAACACCCAACGATGCTGCAATTAATGCACGAATACTATTCTTAACATAAATATCCACCACTGTCTATATCCAGGAACTCATTCATACAACTTGACGAACTGGAGCAATGTATAATGAAAATAAATGCCACTAGTTTGACAACACAGCACATGGTTCAAACCTGGGTTCTCTAAGTCGATAGTCTGAAAGTCTAGCCACTGCGCTACTACACTATTACGTTACTACTATTACGCCTACTCTTGAATTTGTTATGAAACTCTGCATTACAGACAACATCTCCCATATTATAGGTATTACATTTTAGTAATTATATTCCGTTGGAAGTCTGTGGTGAAGTCTTAATGGATGGATCCATTTGGTTCCCAGACCCAGGTACGTGTATTTTAAATTTCAGTTATTTATTAGATGTTAAGGGTTGTAGGTGGAGGTCCAACTAGTGATTTCGAAACATAAACGTCAGTAGATATATTACGGATTATTGTTATAGGTAATATATACCCTGATACGTAACCGTTAACATCCATATAATTTTATGTGAATAACTTTCTTTCGGCTGACTTTTAACATCATTTGATAACATCAACTCTTAAGAACTGTGAACACTGATCATTCAATGTGTAACTCTTTGATTTTGAAACGTAGACGTTAGCAAATATACTAAGGATTATTGCTATAGCCAGGGATGTAACAGTAGTCGTAAACATCGATTTTTACGTAACTGCCACATAGCTGACTTGTAATATAGCCTGTTAAAACCAGACCTGCCACATGTTTGGGATGGCAATTAGTATTTTTATCTAAAATTCTGTAAGAATGCGTAATAATCTGTATCAGATAACTCGTATACAACTTTATCGCACATACCATCACAACATATTAATACAACATATAAAGCAAGTGAACAACAATTTTGCAAACACGCAGAAATAATTAATGGGACATCTTTCAGTTATTAACGGCTAAACAACATACACATTCACGAAACTAGACAAACCTCACACATACGTCTTTTTACTTCTCTAACAGTAAAATCTTCTAACAGTTTTTTATGTAAAGGTTCATTGACATGGAACAGAATTCCGTTTACCATACAGCAAAAAAAAAACGTAACAAGTTTTGTAGTATCACTAAAAGCAATTGTTGTAAAAGGGTATGAAGAGCTAGCTGAAGGTTGTTAAATATAAAATACTTGTTCATATACGTATGTAATTATATCCTTGTTATTGTCGTTAGTTGGTATTACTACACGTTTGCTATACATGTTAACTGAACATTTATTATTGAATAATATTGTTACGTTTTACATACCTGTTCAGTTATAAAAATTATAAGTACGTGAAATTATTATTATTACATAACATTATTGTTTATACAGCTATGGTAGGTTTAGCAGCGATCAGTTTAATTTATGAGAAATAGTTTCACAATTATTATCTATACCAACTGGTAACAGCCTTAATTGGCTCTGCTGTCTGCCCGGAATCGTATAATAATTGATTGTTATATTCTTAGTTTAAACATACTGTTTACATGTGTGTTTTGTACGATTCCAAAAATAAATATTCATTCATTCATTCACTGTAATCGTAGCCTTGGTGATACAGGTTTTAATTACTAAAATATGTCTTGACATGCATCTTTCAATCTGTAATATGTTCTAGTGACGAGTCTTGTCACGAATTAGATCAAACCTATGTTGGCATTTGATTGAATATTTACCAGATGGCACATCGAGTAACGCCACGTGTCTTCACATATACTGAGCGATAATAGGGAACCTGATAGGTACTGCGTTGTACTTGTATCAGTCTTACAATGACGCTGATGTCAGTAAATCGACTATTCTTCACAATTCCCTTACATAAAACAAGCCAGATTAGAGCATTGTTCATACATAATGTAAAAAAAAAACATTCCCATATTTTATGTTCTCTTGACCTTTCAGTCATTATATCGCCGCTATTAAACATCCGTTCCGAAATCGTTCTACCACAGTTGTCGGGCCACCCACCACCAGTCGACGTTCTATCGGATTATTCGACTGTAAATGTACATTAATATACATATTATGCCTTCACATTGGCGGACATGTTACACTATATCCATATTTAGCTATGTGTGAGGTTTCGTGGTCATGCTAGTTTAACAGCTAATTGTAGACGATTTAAACAAGAATAAAAATAGTCAATGCAGCTTACGGCCGGTTTCATGAGACCAATTTAGCATTCGCGTCCCTAAATCGACTTAGAATTGACCTAATTAGGTCGCGGTGGGGAATCCCTGTATTTGCGTTCGCATAGAAAATGGGAAGCTATGATAAATGTAAAGGATATTTAGTGTAAACATTTAAAATAATTTTGTTGAGAGTGTGCGTATCGGGAGTATATATTAGATATTTCAACTTCGGGAGCATACCGTAAATATTTCAACTAGCGTAAACTTACGCCTACTAAATACATGGTCCAGCTAAGTGCAACTATGGAGGAGACTCGTGAAACGCCACTAGCGCAACTTTACGACGTGTTAGGCTTTCGACGGGTTATCGGCCGCTACGACGTCTTAAGTACGCTCCATGAAACTGGGCCCATGAATTTATTCAATATACAAAATGTAAGCATGAACATAACATATTTGTGCAGCTAGTGTGCACCATGTGACATGTAAGTACTAAACATAACATTCTTGCACTTCCATTATGGTCAGGGATGCCTGACTCTAGTCCAATTGATGCCTGATAACTTTCGACCCACATATTTGCCATCTGTTCTTATATATTTACATAAATGTGTATATTATATTATTACTTGTTTGTTGCATACGTGATGTTTGTTGCATCCAGTTCTGATGGCGTGTACACAGGCTACCAGGCCACTCAGTCTGACTGACTAGATACCAATGTAGAATGCAGGTTGCTTGACATGCGAATATTGGTGATGCCTGACTAGCTTTGTAGTTGGTGATAGAACGGTGGGTGCCATTGTCTGGGCAATAGGGCATGAGCCTTCGGTCAGCCTCTCTTGACACTATAAGACAGGTTCGGCATTCTTTGGTAAACTACATTGGCATGGATATCGATGAAATTACTTTGTGAGTTCACATTCTTTGATGGTACTGCATACCAGCATCCTGGCATTTTGCTGTACATCCACATCTACCTAAACAAGAGGCAAAGTGACCATTAGTAATGGCTCTGACATGTATGATATGATATACTATGATGACAGAATTGGCAAAAGTCAATAATACAATGTGTTTGTATTCATGGTACAAACTTTACATGCCACAAGTGTTATGCTTTAGTCACACTTGTTAAATCGAACATCTCGACTAATTTAGAAAGCATTCAGCCACTCAGAAATTATTATGAGAAGGCTACCTATAAAAGAAATGTGATGCCGGCACTCTTCATATAGGTGAGTAAACATATAGCGACTACACATGGCGAGTACCCTGACTAGTTTATTCACGTTTTGTGAGTTATAAATATATCAAACTTTACATTAACGAAATGACATTGATAATTTTCTTTTACATCATGCTGATTTAAAAACAATAAAGTATAATATTGTTATTTTATGTGTTATGTACATATTACATGTGTAGAATAAGTATATGCATTTTGTATCTAAAAGCTCAGTTTAAAAAAAAAATTCCAATAGGAGTTAAGCAGTCATCTTGTATATATAATGTCATTTAGTAAAACTGTTCGGATGAGCCTGACATTCAAGCCAATGTAAGACTTGTATGCTAAGATAAATATGTTTAATCAAAAATCCATTTATGTTCAACTGCTGTAAAAATAAGCTACACACTGTATTTACAGTATGTTTCGGTAATAGCTGTGTGTGTTACAGGTGAACTTTATAAAGGCTAATTTCCAGAAAATAGCTGTATGACAATTCTTTCAGGATTTTTAATATAAAATTGTCCATCAGATATAGCGCTGGGCACAGGTTTGCTGTATCTAATGTCTTCTCGCGAAAGGCTTAGTTTGAAAACGTAATGAATGAGATACAAAAATTGAATTACGTTATTTATAGCATTAATCATATCTACATTTTGTATACATCAAAACTACTGCACCACTCGGTCTCAGATTTATATACTTTTTAAAACACTGTTATTGTAGATTGTTTTTATTTATTTACATACTTTTTATCAATATCTTAATATATATAATATATATATATATATATATATTTTTATATATATATATATATATATGGCCATGATGATTGTCTGAAATACAATATTATTAAATCTGTTCCAATAAACGTCATTCAATGCAATGTATTTTTAATTGATTTATATTGGTGCATGTTGCCTTATCTGGAGTGTAGTAAGCAAAAGAAATGAACTAAAAATTGTGGTAGAAGAAACTGAACCTCATATAATATATTTAACTGAATCATGGGTCACCACCGATATATCAGATTTTGAATTAGGAATAATAGGATATGAAATTGTAGTATCATAACTTACTTTGGAGCTTAAAGTGGAAGATGAGTACGACGTTTCGATCCGTCAGCTACGGACCTTGTTCATGTACTGGTGTCACGTGTGTTGCGTGTGGTGAGTTTGATGTGTGGAACAATGCTGTTTATGTGTTCAGCGGAGTCGTCCACGTCGTATTCGTTAAGTACGGTGAATGTATCGTCCACGTATCGTAGACACAGTGATGGGGGGGGGGTGCGGTGCTGGTAGAGATGGCTACTTTCTCAAATTGTTCCATGTAGCAGTTAGCTACAAAGGGAGTGTTGGGTGATCCCATAGCTGCATAATGAGTTTGCTGGTAGTATGCCCCGTCGTATATGAAGTAGGTCGTATTTAGGCAGCAGTCGAGTTTCTGTGTGATGACTTCCAGTGCCTTATCCACCGGGACACTGGTGAAGAGTGCTGTGACATCATATGACACCAGTTTCCGAGCAGGTGGTATTTCTAGGCCTCTTAGCTTGTTGACTAGTCCTTTGGTGTTTTTGATGCTGTGACATTTCTCTTCCACTTTGCTAAGTCTGGGGTACCATGTCAGTCATTTTCTCTCTATATTCGGCAGTGTTCATGATCACCGTGGCTCTACCTTTGTCTGCAGGGAGTATGATGATGGAATTGTCTTTTTTCAGTGTCTGTAGAGCTACCCTCTCACCTTTACTGATGTTAGATTTCGGGAGTTTGGCTCGTTTGATGTTACGTAAAACCTCCCCTCTGAGTTCTTGTGCCGCGGTCTCTGTCATATATTTCGCGACTACCTCAGTGCCGGATATGATTTCTTCGACCGGGAGGGTAGTCGGAGTAATGGCGAAGTTTAAACCTTTGCTAAGATCGTCCATCATCACTGATCTGCCTATCGCTCAAACAGAGAGCCCCTACCATGAACAGAGACCAGGGATACCATCTGCCTGCTATCTACAACCAAATTATCCCGCCGAAATCTGAGGCAACACACGTGACACCAGTATGTGAACAAGGTCCGTAACACACGGATCGAAACGTCGTACTCTTCTTCGACATTAAGCTCCAAAGTAAGTTAAATTATACTACAAAAACAAAAACATTGTGTAGGTGTTAGTAGTGTTAATATGTTTAGAAATTGCCATCTATAGTTGAATATCTAGATGGCAATCTTGTTACATCTTCCTAAAAGTTGTCGATACCGCACCACCGTAACCTGCAACCACTGCATAGTCTTACCTGGAGTGGTGATATCGGGACACATTTCAAACAGTGTGGAGGCACAATAGCGTGACCCTATTATGACAGGTCTACACGTACGCAACATTTCTATAGTCTGGGAGGCACATCCCCAGGGGCCCATGACCCATGTATTAAAAAATGACATACATCTACAATGTTTGTTGATTGTATACATGCATAATTTGTATAAAACGTTTGATGACAGAGTGATGTGTACCAAAACACTCATTTACCTGAGATGAAGAGCAATGCTGCATACCATGTGCTGTGGTGCTGACACACCTCAATTTCTGAAAATACGACACATTTAAATGTTTATGTACTTGCTAAGGTTGTAAAGCTATTGTCTTTTGTGTTAGGAATATGGGAATCTTATTTTGGACTTCCTACCTTAATTTAGCAAACAATATATAATGGCACTTCCCTCAAACTGTGAAAAGTATTTTCTGACTGGGAAAGTAAGATAGATTAGGGTGTGCGGATATTCTACGGTAGGGATACGCTACAGTAATTATGACTGCATTGTATCCAGTCCACCGAATTAGCGAATCCTCGACTAGTCCTTAGACTTAGCGAATACCGCCACCGCAGCGCAGTTACTAAGTAAAAAAATTCAGCTTGGTAGACGCTACATAATTTTTATTATTATACGACTAAAATATATGCTAATCGTTGAAGTCAAATAAACAGGATTTACTGACCTATCAAGAAGACACTTGGCGTACATTACATCGGTAATGATGCCGACCGTTTCTTTCGTTTCAGTCCACAAACTCACACACTTTCCAAGGTACACTTTTCTGGTGGGGTCTGCTCCCGCAATTTTTTCTTTGACGATTCGGTGACATATTTTCGTTTGCCGACACGTATTGACATTTCATATAAAAACGCGTGTGAGCATCGTAAATATTACTGTAAATATGTACCCCTGGACATCTCTCGAAATGTGCGGGATTACGTGATTAAGATGAATATAGTCTACCACATGTACCACAGTAAAAGATTATGGTAGTCTTAGAGCTGCCACTGTGTGGCAGCTATTTAAAAAAAGATGTCATCATATTTTAATGACAGCCCTTCAACTTAGATGTGGATTCACCAGCTAGTATTTGGACTCTGCCGACTCAATAGTATGTAATACTATAAAGGAAACAGCTATGTACAGAACATGTTTGAAAGGTATCTAGTTAACTTAGAATGACGTAACCGACATATAGAAAAGCAGCAATCCATTCCAGTATGCACATGCAAACTCTGCAATGCAGACATCCATAAATCCACCAAAATCACAATGGAATAAATTCATACATTTTACATTCAAATATATTTGAAAGTAAATTTTAATATATTATGCCTGAAGAATAATGGGTACCGAAATGAGAAGCGCAAGTATTAGGTGCACTGAGTTTCAGCAGCATTCACAGAAAATGCAGTCATTAAGAACTGCACTACATGGGTATGTTTCAATGACACGTTTGTCAGCCTAGCTAGATATTTGACCATTACAGACACTTCAGTGACCAGACGTAGCCATTACACCTCTGATGACCTTTCAACTCAGATAAATGTTGGTAATATTTATTCGAATTTGGTAATTTAATTGGCCAAAGCTGAGGAATTAATGTATGTCAGCTAAATGTAAGATCAGCTCACTTCATGTCTGATGACTGATGAGAACATAACTGATTTTTGGAATTATTTTTTTCATCTTTTTTTGAATTGATGTTCATATTTGGGTAAATAAAAAGTACATACCAAATTCAGTATCATAATATTTGATTTACATGAAAATATAACTTTGTCACATTTTTGATGCAATAACGTGTACTATCAGTGTTCAATTTCGTACACTACTTTCTTAATAGAGAAAACATATCTGAAATCAAATATAATGTATTACTGAGCTCAGAACCCAGTTGTTCAGCCACACCTTTACTGCTCGCTATTGTACTATTGGATTTACTTGAAAATGTACCTTTGTCACTGTTTGATGCAATAACGTGGAATAGAAATTGTCAACATTTCGTACATTTTACAGCTGATACAGCATTTTGAATACAGTATATTTTTAATTTTTAATAAAGAAAAAACATTTATATTTGAAATAAAATATAATGTACACTGAACACAAAACCCGTTAATAAGTCAAATTTTTACTGCACAACAGTAGTCCTTCTTTTTCTGAATGATGTCATATTTTATCAAATATGCATTCTTCACATATATCAAGAAACACTAATTGTATGGGAAACAATCAACCCGAGATAGGTTATAGGCTTGCAGAGAGTGCATTTGTTCTGTGTAAAATATGCACATTTCAATATGTCCGAAAAATAAACAAGCTCAATACATACCAGTACCATCATTTGCGCCAGAACCAGCATCTGTGACAGGCCCAGGGCTAGCACCTAAAAATGGACACATATACATATATGTAATGCATAATACAAATAGCCAAGTACAGAAATCAAATATAATGTATTACTGAGCTCAGAACCCAGTTGTTCAGCCACACCTTTACTGCTCGATATTCACACCAAATTTAGTATTGTACAATTGGATTTACTTGAAAATGTACCTTTGTCATTGTTTGATGCAATAACGTGGAATAGAAATTGTCAACATTTCGTACATTTTACAGTTGATACAGCATTTTGAATACAGTATATTATTAATTTTTTGGTAAAGAAAAAACATCTATATTTGAAATAAAATATAATGTACAGTGGACACAAAACCCGTTAATAAGTCAAATCTTTACTGCACAATAGTAGTCCTTCTTTTTCTGAATGATGTCATATTTTATAAAATATGCATTCTTCACATATATCAAGAAACACTAATTGTATGGGAAACAATCAACCCGAGATAGGTTATAGGCTTGCAGAGAGTGCATTTGTTCTGTGTAAAATATGCACATTTAAATATGTCCGAAAAATAAACAAGCTCAATACATACCAGTACCATCATTTGCGCCAGAACCATCATCTGTGACAGACCCAGAGCTAGCACCTAAAAATCGACACATAATGCATAATACAAACAGCTAAGTACAGAAAGTGTTTCAAAATGTATCTATTTAACATAGAACAGAATTTAACATATAGAAAAGCAGCAACACATTACAATATGCACAGGTAAACTCTACAAAGTAGTCATAACAAAATCCATCAAAGTCACAATATTTATTTCATAAACTTTACACTAATATATTTGAAACTAAATTGTAATATATATCTTCCCCTACAAGAATAATGTGTACATATACGGAAAGTATAACTATTAGAAGCACGGAGCTTCAGCAGCAGTTACCGATAATACAGTCATTAAGAACTTAATGAGGCATTTCCAAATGCTCTCCAGGAGCACATTTCAATAACCAGTTCATCAGCCCAGCTGGACATTTGACCATTACATACACTTGAGTTACCAGACGTAACCATTATTTCTCTCATGACACTTTAAACCAGATTGTCTTGGGTAGTAATTACTCGAATTTGCTAATTTAATTGGCCAAAATTGAAAGCTGAATAATAAATTGATGTCAGCAAAATGTAAGTTCCGCTCATTTAATTTGTGGTGACTGATGAGGGTTTCACAAAAGTTGCACATTTCAACATATGCAAAATAGAAACAAGATCAATACATACTTCTGCCATTATCCGTGACAGACCCAGGGCTACCATCTAAGTGGAAAAATATAAAGATATGTAAAGTATAAGACAAACAGCTAGGCACAGAAAGTGTTTGAAAGGAATATAGTAAGCTTAGAATTAGGTAAACCACATATACAAAAGCAGCAACCTTTCCAGTATGCACTACAATGAATACATCCAAAAATCCATCAAAACTAAATATTTTATTTCATACATTTTACACTAACATTTTAAGTTAAAATATTTGAAATTCAATTTTAATATGTGTTGCCTGAAGAACAATGGGTACAGACATGGAAAAAACAACTATTTACAGAGAATGCAGTCATTAAGAACTTAATGAGGCATATCCAATTGACTGCATGGGCACCTTTCAATTACCAGTTTGTCAAGCCAGCTGGATATTTGACCATTACAGACAACTGAGTGACCAGACATAGCCATTATTTCTCTGACACTAAACCGGAATGCTGAAGAACTAATGTATGTCAACTATATGTAAGATCCGCTCACTTTGTATCTGGTGATTGATGAGAG
The DNA here is from genome assembly GCA_025642075.2 of Ridgeia piscesae. NCBI lineage: Eukaryota > Metazoa > Annelida > Polychaeta > Sabellida > Siboglinidae > Ridgeia > Ridgeia piscesae. The sequence continues at coordinate 49,900 of JAODUO010002118.1, forward strand.
CCTCACTGATTTTTGAACTGGACATTATTTTCATTATTATTGAAACTAATGTTCACATTTAGGTAAATACAAAATATACACCAAATTCAGTGTTGTAATATTTGATTTATTTGAAAATGTGCCTTTGTCACTGTTTGATGCAATAATTTGGAATACAAATTGTAAACAATTCGCACATTCTACAGCTGATACACCATTTTGAATACAGTGTATTGCTAAACGTTTTTAGATAAAGAAATCGTATCAATATCTAAATAAAATGTATATGATATTACCAAATTTACCTTTTTACGCAAAATTATGCAAGGTTTTTCTTACAATGTATTATCAGTTGGCTGGTAAATTTACACTTAACATAGCTTAGTTTTATATTAACGGATTCACGGTGGACTTATGAAAATGACTATTTAAGTAGTGCATACCTGTTATAGGTATAACGCAAAGAAATCCTTGTGTGCATTTTAGTGTTACTTGGTAATAAACTCTCTTAATTACTTACAACCTAATTGATATGTCGTAATTAGCGGTAATTCACTTGCTGTGTTAAGTTAAAGACAAAATCATTTATAAATGAATTAATGTACTGTACTATTTTACAACGTAATCTATTAGTGGACGCCTAGCACCAATTAATCAGTCTTTTTTCCAACATTTCAACATAAAATGTAGGTTTAATATTGTTCTATCATAGGTATTATTAGTCTGTTTTTGTATAATTTGTTTGTTTCAATATATAGAGCAACAAGTACTACGAAATTAACTGTAACATGGAGATGCTGGTGAGCTCAAGAATACAACATGGTCGTCCTGTTTCTTACTAAAACACAATGGATGACCTCAGCTTAACGAGTGATCGTCAAAATAAATCTACTAGCGGATGATCTTTGAAATCAATTACAAAAATCATTGACATGCTGTAAGTTATAGTTTATCGTTTTGATTGGTTTGCTTTGCCTTCATGATTATAAATACATGTTGTCTAAATGTGATACCTCACATTATCATATAATTTAACCGTTTAAGTGATCCCAGCCATATTTGTGTTATAAAATATTTGACATTTACAACGTAAAAATCCACTTGCAACAATACGTTGTAGTGGTGACCTACTTAATCAGAGAAACAGATGTTCATAAGAGCAAAACCGTCAAAGTAAGAGGTGGGCTAACTAACTCCCAAAACTAACTCAAACAAAGGGTTAATCGCAAAAGCATATCTGACTGGTCATGCAGGTATGCGAGAATACATCATCAAACATCTAGTCTGATTTTGTTAGCGGAGTTTACTCTTTATTATCCGAATCTATAGGGAAGAGTGTTTTGGGGAACCCTATGGGAAGAGAGACAGGGAACACCTCAGCCTGGAATGTGCACATGACCAGTCGGGAGATGTTCGAGGAAAGGTTCGCAGCTGGTAAAGACTTGTGTAGCGGTGTCGGCAGTGTTTTATTGTATCTGTACCAACTAAAACGATGCTATCTTTAATGTTCAATGAAATCCATGTAAGATGTGTTATTTAATGTCATAGTTAATGTAACTGTGTTTGGTCCGAATTAGGACCTATCTAAAATAAAAAAACAAAAATAAACAATACGAATATTTAATGTTTCATATAGTTTAGCATGAATAAGTTACTCATCAACATTTGTCATTTGTTTTCTCAAAATGATATACTTATCAACTCAAAATAGATTCGACCAAGACTTTCCACATGATAAATATATATGGCGTTTGTTTCGTAATTATTGTCCACTGCTTATAGGTAACGTATTTTATAGGAATGTAATTGTCATATATGTAACTCTTATTGAAAATAATATAGAAAATAAACAGAACATGATGGAAACATTACATTTGTAAATATGTATAGTTAGGTCGACGTCGGTTCCCGAGTCGAAACAACGTCGACACCTGACGTGGATCCAACATTCAAATTCAATGTGTTTCCAACGTAGTTTCGACGCCGGTACCCGGCGTCGGACGACGTAGGTACCGGACGTCGGGATAACGTCATTATCCGACGTCTGCACAACGTCAACAAATGAGGTCGATTCACCTTTAATACGAACGTGTTGTCGACGTTGTTTCGACATGGGTACGCGATGTCGGAACGACGTCAATATCTGACATCTTCACGACGTCGACAAATGCCGTCGATCCAACTTTCCTTCGCAGTTTGTTTTCGATGTTGTTTCGACGTCGTAATCGACGTCGAAACAACATTGATACAACGTTTTTGTGCCCGCTGAGTTACCACCGGCGGGAGGCGCCGCAGTGGCGGATGTTGTTGTGGTGATGGTGGTCGTGGTCGCTGAAAGGAACTAAGTCAATGCGACAGTAGGTATATAAAGGCGTCCGCACTACTGCATGGACAATGCTACCACCGATGCCCCCTCTTATTCAGGTGCTGAAACTAGCGTGTAGCGAACAAATACGGCACCAGTAAAGCAAGCGAAAAATGTATGTAACAAAAGCCAAGCAGAATCCTGGCAAGCTTCAAAACAACGAAGTCTTCGCAATTGTACAGGGAGTGTATGGCAATGTTTACTAGCTAAGTCGTGATGTTTCGCAAAATGCCTCAGTTGTAATGTTATCAAACTAAATCTAATGTACGTATAAAAATAACTGAATTAACACTACTTCTTAGTTGTTTAATAATTACTGTCAAGTTATCTTGAATACCACAACTAACTGCATTTATGTGTTCTTAACAAGTAAAAAAGAACAAATAAGGGCAACTCTTACTCAAGTGCACAATATCATTTTTGTCATTGTTTGTGACATATGGTTTACGTTCGAACATTACGAAATTTAGATTTATTAGCACTACCTTAATCTTTAGCCCCCAACTCCACATGACAAATATTTTTGCAAAGACATGTTATGTTTAAAAAAAACTAATCTAAGCAGACTGCAGTATTATTTATTTTGGCAGGCTAATTATAACCAATCTGCCCCTAAAAATCTGCATCAAGAAAACAAAAGTGTGAGTAAAAGGTCGAACCCCGCCATCACATTTAAATTTGAAAAGAAGCATAAGATCGACGTGGAGTTATAAATAAATAGCAATAATACACAAAATCAATATAATTAAAATGAGAAATTGCATCAAATTAGAATACCAAAATATACATAAAACACAATGCATTTTACATTTAAAACTACCTGGACATTAAGAATCGTCCAAAACCATTGACTGAAACACAAAAGATATGCTATGAAATTGGATGCAATACTTCCAGGGTGCAAAATGTATGTCGATAGATGTTTACAAAAGAATATGTATTACATACACATAACAGCTATACACTGAATGTTGTACAGTGTATTGATTTCCGGACAATGAATGTAGTCAATGTATTTCTCAATAATGAAGAAAACATTAGATCATGGTTGTGTTAATAAGCTTTGAAACCTTTCCACATTGAAGGTCTTACAATGCTTGAAACATCATGATTCACCTAAAACTCCATCGAGTATGAATATTACGGAAACACACTTACTTTTGACTACAACATTCAATGGGTAGTTGCTGCAGACAGTGTATGGGGATGGTATAGGGATGGTGTTGCATACTACGGCTTTGAGTGACTGTTTTCCGAGCATGTGTTTCAGTGACTGCAATGGAGTCTCCTGTTGCTATGGTTTCATTTGAGGCAGTATTTTCCCACGTATAGTTTCTTTTTCCTGGGTTGCTCTCAGCAGTTACAGTCATTCGCTCTCCAACGAAGATGTTTCTGCCATTGGTAATTACATGACCATTACACTTCACCGCGAGTGCATGTGGCTTGTCTGAAAACAAACAGTAATAGGACTTGACTATTTGGGTAAATATCAGAAAATTAAAGCATTAAGCCATCAAACACTCATTAATATACACTGACATTCTGCTATACACAATTAAGCAAACAAATCAACAACTGTTAATAAATGGGTTATACACACACAAACATATTATACATGTATACATATATATATATATGATATATATATATATATATATATATATAATATATATATATTATATATATATATATATATATATATATATATATATATATATTTTTGTTTTGGGTGTGCGTGCGTGCGTGCGTGCATGCATGCGAATACAGCATATCCTTTATACTTGTATGCAGCAACTATTATGAATGATACATTTATCTTATTTAATACTTTATAACAGACGGGGTGGCACGTGATAGCTTTATAAAAATAAAATCAACCTAGATGCGTTTGAGAAATATATTGAGTTGGTTATTATGAATGAAATGTGTTTTGGTGAATCACAGTCAATTCCCAGTATCTTCACCTTAATCCGTTATTCATGTGAGATGATCAGAAACACATCACAATTTATGATTGTTCATTCTATTGTTGTCCACAATGTTAAGTGTCTATGTTTATCATTTATATGTGATAATATATATTTAACCAGTATATACTACTCTAACGATCATTAACGAAACATCAAAATAAACACAACTTGCATTGATAGAAAATCAGTAGTTTGGAAACAATAGCTCAATGCAACTGTCCGGTTTAGCAGGGACCTACTGGGTTATTGATATACACCTGCCACTGCAGAAAGCAATCAGTCAAGGTGACCCATCAACAACAGAAGGCTAGCAATGTCCAGTGTCACTGATGCTTTTCTGAAGTATGGCCTCATGAGGGACAATATACAGATAACAGCAGCTGAAGGTATTGGCAGAAACTGGCAACATGTTTACATTTTGCGTTTTGGGGAGGCCACGAGTTGCCCTTACGAAAGACTTGTACACAAGAGACGTCTTTGTAAAAATGTACAGGAAAAGCTACAGTACAGCTTTGTTTGAATAACATAAGATATAAAATGCACGTTTTCAGACCCTAGATGTTTAAAGATGAGTTGGTTAAATTTTAGTGCAAAGAATGCTAACAAATATATCTTCACCAGTTCATGATATCTCAGAGCTAATGGCGGACAGCACACGCAGAGCCAAAGGACTAACAATGTGTGACAGTTCAAATCAAATATGTACTCAATACTTACAATAGACACTTAGTTTTGGAAACGTGAACGTTTCATTGAATGCATTGTTGTTGATAGGTATGTTGTCCGCATAATTGTGTCCAGACTGTGGCTTGTCAAAGTATGTCTGGCATGTGAAGCAGTCTCCATTGTGAGATGGTTTTATCTCCACAACAATACTGAACTTGACTGTCCCCTTACTTGACTCGTCCTTGGATTTTAAAGCTTCGCCACTGCCTTTTAGATCCCTCCATTGCATCTTTGCGGTGACATTCGCCTGGTATATCCGCTCACAGATGTACTCAATATACTCGCCCTCTACTGCCTCATTGTTTTTTGTCGTGTTGCTTGTACATGTTGGATTAAATTCTGAAAGCAGTTAGTACATATTGCAGTACTGTTATCTGCAAACAAAAATTGTAGTTGGTCATATGCATATAAAAAGGCATTAACTATGAAGTTATATGCTAAAATATTAATGAATTTTGAATTATATATACATCCGTGACATTATCTCCAAAACATAATAGAATAACATAATTAGCCCAGCCGATGTGTGCATGAATTGTGAATTGTATGCTACAAGTATGAAATTTGATATATAAGTAGAGCACATAATAAAATAATATAAAAATATAGGGCCATTTCAGATTTCGCATTGGAAGGCGGTGTCGGTCATGTTCTAAGATGGCCGACGTAAACCTATTTTCTCATGTATTAACAACTGCTTCAAGTAAATCAATCGTTTTGGTATCAACGATATGTTTTGTGAGACCTCCATTTCATATATATTACTTTTGACCTTCGCCGACATTCACATCCGCAATTGTTAAAGATGGCTGCCGCCAAGAATAATCAAAATATAGGTATGAGGACAGCCGAATTCAGTTTTATGAAATATTTTGCATTTGACTTCCGTTGACCTTCGTATCTGCAATGTTATCAAATGACGGCCATTAAAAATGTGTCGTCTTTAAAAATGGCGGATATTATAAGTTGGAATGCAATATGCAACACAATGGAAATCGTTATATTGAAAAACTTACATTTTGACACAAACGTGGCGGCCGACATTTTATAAAATGGCGAATACGATAGTCAACAAAGGACAAATGCAAAATATTTCACTACACTGAACCCGGATGTCCATACCCATATCTTGAAAATAAATTCCTGTGCTGATGTGATGAGATATAGGATCATTAGTCTTGGCGTCCGCCATCTTTACAAATGGCGGATGTGAATATCGAAGAAAGTCAAAGTAATATATTTGAAATGGTGGTCCCCGAAAACGTATGTTTGTATACCAAAATGACTGACTTATTCGACGCTGTTATTAAGATATGAGAAAATACGTTTACGGCGGCCATCTTAAAAACTGAAACGAAATCTGATATAACTCTATATCCCAATATTTTTGTAATGATCAATTCTAAGTGTATGCCGCGAAATGTCATGTTTGTATCTTAAAACGCACAACTCGGCCATATTTTTACACATATCAGCTGAACTAAATACAACAAGAGCACATTTAGTGTGGATGTTGTTCAGAGATGCTAAACTAACATAAAGAGGATAACAAAACATATAAATAAAGCAAAAGCAAAATCATAACAATTTCTTCACTTTTTGAGGAATGCACTCTAATCCATATGAACTTCTGCCATAGAATGCGTCATACTGTTTTCCAGGCTTACATTGTATAAGCCAGGTGGAAGGAAGATGAATAACAAACCTGTTGTGATGTCTGGACAGCTGTAACTGTTATTAGCAAATTATATAAATCCTTATGTACACAAAATACAATTAATTTATGTAAATCTGAGTTGAACCATTCGAAAGCTGATGAAATCCGAATTAATGTAATTTGCCTGATACGATATAAAATGCAATTATTAAAATAACAGCAAAACCAATTATTTATTTCGAAAATGCAAGCAACTAAAAAAAAACGTTCCAACATGTTTATTACAACTATTGGATGCACTGCTTTCTTTTAAGGATGATTACATAAAATAGTGCGCATTTAAAAACAGTGGTTTTCCGAATGTGTGCACACTCGCTGCAAGGATTTGATTCAAAGTGGATGTCACACTCGCTGGCCAATTATTTACATATTGTTACAGAATAAATATCTTACCAATACAGCTGTAGAAAATAGACTTTGAATTAGCCTATGTACACGTCTAAATATAAAACCACCCTAGAAGCAATAATATCAAGGAAGAAACAACAACAATGTCTCACCGCTGAATGTGATAACTTGTGCATATGCGTAAGACAGTACGTCTTGTAATGACTTGCACTTGTATAGTCCACCTTGTTTTAGTTGAACAGATTTGATAGTCAAGTCATATGTTCCTGTAGGCTTGGTGATGAGGTCATACTTTTTAGGTTCAACAACAACAGCTTGGAATGTATTGTCACTGCAGCACCTGTTGGATCTGAGGCATATTCTTCCCAGGCTAGATTAGTTCCTGCACATCTAAGTGTAACATTGCTTCCTACCAACAGAGCGACATTCTCTGGACCTTTTGTCAACTGTCCACATACAACTGCAACAAAACATAATGCGTACACAATTGCATGTCACGATTTGAACATTAGGTTTGTAACATTGAGTGTTGCTACACGTAAGTTACACACTGCAGGATAAAGCCTAAATTATGAAGAAAATGTTTGACAGTAAAACATTTTCAGATAAACATGCTCATTTGCGCAATATATGTAATCTAGTTTTTGCTTCACATTCCTTCTCGTGCATTTACCCGTCATCTAATTTGTTACCATCCAAAATAGGCTTTATTTACCCTAATTATAGCAGGACAGATTTCTAGATGAAGGTATGATAGGGTTCAAAATTAACAATGAAAAATAAAAGTACTAATGAACTGAACAAGAATATAGTAATTTGCAAACAAAACGTTTGAGGAACAAATATGTTGTTTGAAACAGACATTCTGTGAACATTTGTAATTAAGTTAAAATGTTTGGAATAAAAGTATATTAGAAACATCATATATACATGGCTGAATACGAAGGATAAAATACCCAAAACCTGCACTGTGTGTGTGTTGTGTGTGTGGTGTGTGTGTGTGTGTGTGTGTGTGTGTGTGTGTGTGTGTTGTGTGGTGTGTGTGTGTGTGTGTGTGTGTGTGTGTGTGTGTGTGTGTGTGTGTATTGTGTGCGTGCGAGCATGTGTAGTATATATTATAGTACTGTTTTGTGGTGAATGGGACATTTACATCTCAGGCAATAAGTAGTACTAGTGAGTAGTATCATCAGCGATTAGTCACAGTCCCCACCGACAATACAAGGTTGGGGGTTTCATTCTAGTCGTCCCAATACACAAATCTCTGAAGGATTTCATGTCGCAAGATCAGCTAAAAGCGTCAGCAGAAACAGGAAAATAGTTAATATTAGGCTGTGGGATGCACATACAAAAAACTAGTGAACTACAAAATACAATGATGCTACTTTCAGATATGTATCTGGAAATTCAAAGGAAAAACCAAATTTTATTTTAATAGGAGAACGTACCAAGTCTTAGTCTCTAAAGGATCCTAGGAGGCTTAAAATGTGTCAACCAAATTTACATTTTCTGTGCGTAGTGAGGGAGAAACGTGACTCAACGTTCAACCGTTTCTGAGCTGTGAGAGTTAATGGCGGACGGCGGACGGCGAGTGACGCCATAACTTCACAGGCTCTTCGGCTCAAAGGATTAAACGGTCTTCCAAAGTGAAATATTTCCGATTATGCCTTGAAAATGGGTGTCATGTGTGTGCCTGTTTAGTTTATTTCAGGTCAGAAAGGACATGTTAACTGGCTTGTATGTATAAATGAGTTAACTGTCAACTGGCTTGTATGTATACATGAGTTAACTTCAGGGTTTGATTTCTTCCGGAAGAAATGAGTGGTTCACTTTTGAAAATTCCAGTTGAGCGATAAATCGGTTGCCTAAATAATAATTTAAACGAGGAATTTTATGTTTGTTTTTATTCACCAGATGGCGTTCTATATTATCCGTTATCTGGCAGGTTGTGGTTTCTTTTTATGATTTGCAAAACATTAATTAGGCATTATACGATTATTGAGTTTCACTGATTTGCTATCCTGCACATTTATTTGTCATTATACTATTGAATGGTATACTAAACTTATCACATGAAATAATTTATTTCGTGAACGTTTTGTCTGTGATTTAGCGAAAACGCGCGCCAACATGTTCATGTCAGTACGTAACAGATCGCAACAAAACGTAAACACGCACTTCTAAACACATATTTGTAAATTTATGAATCCTAGTCAGTCAATTAGATACTGTATTTTTACTGCACATGTTGCACAAAATCTATGTCACCAGAAAATCAAACGTCATGGCGAGTAGTCGTGTAACCGTGCTGAATCACTCGTGTTATCGCCCGAAATACAAATTCGAGCGGCACGGCTTTTCTCAGTTTCTCATTATTTAAATCGTGTATGTTGTGTACTTGTTAAACATGATGTACATGCGGAAACTTAGTTTTGTTCGACGATGCTGCATAATGTGTTAACAATATTGCGATCATTCCTGTAAAAATCGTTTGCTCGGTAAATTGCTCCTAGCAATTATTAGTAATTTCACAAAAACCGTATATGTCAAATACTCCCTAATAATTACCTAGTTGGTTTATGCATACATGTTACTTCTTTTGTCTGAAATTAATAAAATAAATATGAACTATTTCGATTTTCGTTTCGATCGGGCTAGATCGAAACTCTGTACGAAACCTGGAGCTTTGAGCGGTAATTACGAATTACGAGTTAGTAATTACGAATTACTCAGCTATAACCACGTATATATATTTAGGCGTATGGGTATACGTCATTTATATTTTGTGTTTATATTAAATTTATGTTATTGTTTACCTTCAACATTGGCGCTTATTCAGCCAATGCCATGGTACGACAAAATACCAAACTTAGATGACTACGACATGTCAGTGATTTATTATAATACTGTAACTTTGTAATGTTTATGTCACATAAGGTATGTAGCAGGTTAATATCCTAAGGCTAAGATTAACTAGCCTAATAGTAGATAGACATAATGTAAATGCATTATAAGTGATCGGTAACAGTTATACTTAGGCCTTCGTTATACTTATTCATAATGACAATATGTAATACATTTATAATACTAATTTAATACATTAAGCAATGATGATAATTTACTACATAAAATAGGTATATACGTATTATTTTAATTTATTAGTAACATTAATGTCAAAAAATAACAAGATATTGCTTGCATTTGGAAGATTTGGAGGTGATCGTTCATAACAAAACAAGTTTTTCAAGTACATTAACATTTAAATGTGTCACATTTTCAGAACTTGCGGTGTCATCACCATAGGGCATGCGGAAAAGCTCTTCATCTCATGTAAATGAATGTTGTAATATACATTAATTTACTCTCTCAGCAAACCTTTTATAAAAATTGTACATATGTATGTCATTTGTGAATCCAAAGGGCCTGGGGCCCTGTGGATGTGTCTCCTACACTGTAGGAATTTGATATGCCTGCGAACTTGTTATAATAGGTCAATGCTAATGTGCCTCAATATTGTTTGAAATATGACCCAGTTTAAGTGATAATAATAAGTTGTGGCATTTTCCGACATCACCACTCCAGATAAGACAGAGGAAACTGAAGCTATGCAGTATCAACAATAATTTATTATATACAATTTGGTTCAAAGGCCAGTAGATGTTTTTGTGCCCTCAAGACGATTTCTGAATCTGCCCCTCTATGTGATATTTTATTTGTCTGTAATAATGGGTGGGTGTTCTTGTTCAATTGTATATAAGTAAAGACATCATAAAGTAAATAAATTTATCAAAACTATTTCATGAAATTGACTACAAAATAATGGCAAGCACACTATAAGTGTAACTACAGATACAATCACTGCACTTGATATATATATTTATTTCATCAGATAACAAGCAAAGCAGCAATAACAAAATTAGGAAAAAGTTGAAAACGTGTTAGGTAAATGTAAAAAACAATTAGTTTTATAAATATTCGTTTCATCGAGCATCCAGCACATGGTATATCAAATATTATTTAGTTAAAAAAACATTAATCCCATTCATTACGCTTTTTCAAATTATGCCTTTCACAGATAATACATTAGCTTTAGCAAACATGTGCTTAGTGATACATGTCATGGGAATATTGTTCAAGATTCTGAAAGAACTGTCGTACGAAAACATATTTCTGGAAATTTACTTTTGCAAAGAGGTCACCCATAACACACACACAATTGTTACAGGAACATGCTGTAAATAGATAACATACATACTGTGTACATATAACATTATGTACATAACAAATATGTACAGCACTTTGACCATGTTGGATATGTGCTTTATAAATAATAAATATATTAAATGAAGTAACTAGATTATACTGTATTTAAAAATAATTAAGTAGATATAAAATACCTTGTTTTGAATAAATGTAATGCTTTGTATCTTTACACCTAAAAGTGGCTCAACTAGTCAGGGTCCTTGCCATGTGGCTGAGAGTTACATGTGCAATTGCTATGTGTTTACTCAATTCTATGAAGAGTACTGGCTAGAGATAGTGGTGAATACTTTTCTTTTGTATAATTAGTATGTTCACATATTAATTACAGTGTGACGGAATGTTTCCCACATTAGTAGAAATGTTCAATATCACAGGTCTGAGTAATGTATATATAACATGTGGGCATGCAAATTTTATAACACGAATAAAACAATTATATTACCATGGTATTGACTTTGGCTAAGTGTGTTGTCACATATAAAATATCATACATGTCAGTGCCATGTTAACTGTCACTTTGTTTCTTGTATAGGCATATGCGGATGAAAAGCAACATGCCAGGAAGCTGGTATGCAGCATCATCAAAGAGAGTGAACAAGCTGATGTACTTCACCAAAGAATGTCAAACCTGTCTTACAGTGTCGAGAGAGGTTGACCAAAGGCTCATGCCATATTTGACAGTCCATGGCATCCACCGTTCCATCACCAACTGCAAAGCTAGTCAGGCGTCACCATATTCGCATGTCAAGCTCTCTGCATTCTACTTTGGTCGCTAGTCAATCAGACCGGCATGGAAGCCAGTGTACACACCACAAGTACTGCGGTGTCTGTCACGATGCAACACACAGTACAACTGGTATCACTTCACTTGGTTGACATTCGAATACTTGACATTAACTATGCAGCATGTCCACAAATACAACTGTCCTGTACAGCATATTAACTTGTTGAACTATTGGTAGTAAGCATTGTTCAGTTTCTTTTTGACCTGTAAAGAACAGCATGTATTCAATTTCAGTAAACAAAACACATGCATCATGGTAGTGGAGTTGGGAATAAACAGTGATGGCATGTAATAACTACATTTTATGTCAAACATGAATATGTGAGGTTGTCTGGTCAAATCAAAAGTTGGAAATGACAAAATAAGGTTATTGTGATGCCAACAGCACATACCCTCAGAAAATATTCAAGCATTAATAATATGTATGTCTACCTTCTTCAACACTGTATTATTGATTTCTTGAGTCATCGCTGCAGTATTTCCCCTGCTATATGATGAGTGAGTTGCACCACCTCGGTGTTTTTCTAAGTCAATTTGCTCAAAATATGCCAGGATGGCCACCTCATAGGTATTTCTTGCTATAAACATGTTTACACTTGTAGCTATGCATTTGTTTCCTCTCTATTTCCCGAGGGAATAAGTTAAAACATCCTTCATTTAGAAAGTAATTTAAAAATTGATCTACGTAGCCATGCCCCCTGACTCACATAGTGTAAATGCACTAATGTCTGTGTTGACACACAGGAGCAAAGGTCATTCTAGTTTTCCATGTTCAAGATAATATGTGAATGAAAACAACTGTATATTTAAATGGACATATTAACATATTTTGATAATTTATACGTTGTTGATTGTTAAAATGTTTAAATTGCCAGGATTTATATGATGTGAGCCTCCTGCAGACTACGTATCCCCCCGTACATCTGCCATACCCATGTGACTGCCTTAATCTTAGCCCCTCCTCTACCTTGTCTCACTTTTGCATTGTTTTTGTATGCATTTTGTTGATAAATATTTGAAAACAGCTGGCACGTGTGAATTGAAAGGTACCAGGTACACAGACTACAGCCAGGCATCATTGACTACAATGGAAACAAGTGCAAGAATACTATATGTAATACTTACATGATATAGTGTACACCTACTGTATTAACATTTTATTTTCATGTATATTTTGTTATTGAATAAAATTATCACCATCAACTATCGCTGTCATAAAAATCTAAATTATTTTGCATAAAATATAATGGAAATCAACAACATTCAGTAATAGTACTGAAATGTGAGTCGCAAAACACTGTTTTAATAATTATGAAATATAACATAATTCTCCGTTTGACGTTCTGTTACACGAGATAACGGTGCTCCCCTAAAATACAACGCTTCTTGACCGACCAACAAGAGCCTACTACCACTCCCCCATGTCAATTGTATTTATCATTTCGTCCCTCACGTCATCTATTCTCTCTGGATATGTACTTTCGCAATTACTAAGTTTATTAACAAGATCCTGCGTAATCAAATACAATACCGGTACATATCAACACAGGTTGTGTCTGGCTGAGTGAGGTTGAGCGATATCTATGGTGACTGTCAACTCAAACTGGCCTTGTCAGTGACACTGTTAGACTTATAATTATTATAATCTTACAAGTTAGAGAATCCGCGTCGAGTAGACGTTCACAAGAGTGAATTAGCCCCCGACTACTAGCTCTTGTTGCTAACTGTGTTAATGCAATTAATGCGTACCTTCATAGAAGAATCACTTTGCCTTTGGAATCTTAGTCATGACGCGCAAAAGCACGTGCGATTTGTTATTGTGCCATAGTAGGTCGATAAAGCACGTGACCCAAAAGAGCACAGGTCGTCGGCAGCTGCTGATTGTTTCGCCAGTTATACCCGGTGTGACGGCGATTTTTTTTTGCGATTAAAAAATGACAAGTACGCATTTAAAAATTAACTGACTGTGCATACTAGTTAAACTATTAACACATTACAGATCTGGTCATAAAAGAACCGGTATGGCGATTAGCAAACGAGTGGAGGGAGCAGCTTTACGGCATAAAACTAGTTAGGGGAAATCCGGGTAAAACGGGATATATGGGAAATCGCTATTTGCTAAGAATAGTGCTGCCACAAAGCGTATTTTCGCTTCCAACTAGCATAGCTGTATCTGCTGACTACTATACAAACCAATTAGTACGCAGTTCTTGAAACAATCATTTATAATCCTTAGCTTTGACCCCTTGCTAAATTATTTGTTTAACGATCCATCTAAGTTTACTAAGTAACAAGTTGTCATATTTCCACTTCGAATGTCGTGAAGATGTATCATTAGTTTATGAGTGATTCATCGTATGATAATTTTTCGTGAGAGTGAGCGATAATTAATGTGTCACAGTTTGATTAAACCACGCCTATTGCAGGCAACATGGGATATACTAATGCGGGCAAAATGTTGTGCATGTTTTGCATGTTATCATTGAAAAACATTAAAAATGCAATTTACTTTGACAATATGCCTGTTTCTGTATTGTAGATCGCTTAATTTAACTAGTAGCTCACTCAGTTACATAAAGATGTGAGGTCTGTGGATTACATACGTATACAAGAATAGTAATCCGCCCAAGTTAAATTCACAAAGAAGTATGACATTCTGCTGATAGAACCTTATCATATCGCATATCTTGGCTATTTTTATTGTAGTTTACTAGTTCTAATATATCAGTTACTTAAAATAACTACTCTGAATATGTAGGACCACGTCACATTAGCGAATGACACAACTAAATATGCATGCCATATTTACCCGATCAAAATCCCATTTCACCCGTAAATGCGTGTAAAATGGGAATTTTGCGGGTAAACAGGATAGTCCGTATTTATCAAAACATAATAATGTCAACAAAAACAATACCATGCCCTGTTGTGTTTTTGTGTGTTTAGCCGATACGCAACAAACTGTTACCCAAGTGAGCAAAATGTGGGTGTTAATTCTCCTATATTGCCCGAGTTTCCCCTATACGCTGGCTTTTTAAATTAATTAATGTATTAATTTTCACTGCTTACTTTGGAGTTTACTAATTGAAACATTTACAACACTAATAAGTACACAGTGTTTGGCTGCATTGATATACATGTAGTATGTGAAGGGAAGGCAAACGTATCGCCTACGTGATGAACTAGAACAATATTTTCAACGTTATGTTATATACAATTTAAATTATATAACAACAGTTAAAAGCTAAGAGTTTCGTATTTTAAAGTTGCCCAATACCATTATATTATTTAAGAATTAAACAGAACAATACATTAATTTAATGTATGACTATTAAATAAAGAATGTAACAAAATACCACACCGCGGTGGCCGTGTGTTTAGATTGCCGGACTACCGACTAGAGGGACTGGGGTTCGAATCTCGGTTACGTGGTCCGAGATCCGGTCATTGCAATGCTTAAACGATGTTCGTGCATGGATGGGCGACAATCAGCTAAAGGTGGATGACGACAAAACTGTCGCACTTGTGCTATCATGACGTAACAATCGAGCGAACCACAACATCACCGTGATCAAAATTGGTGACTGCGACATAACGCCAAGTCCTTCTGGCAGAAACATCGGCGTTATATTTGACACAGAAATGTCAATGGTCAGCCATGTAAAATATGTCTGCTGTACATCTTGCTACCATCTAAGGAACATTACGTCGATCCGATCATGTCTCAACCAGAAAGCCGCCGTCCGCCTTGTATATTCTCTTATTATATCGAGAATTGACCACGGTATGATCTCCCACAGTGCCTAATATCTAAACTACAAAGAGTCCAAAACGCTGCCGCTAGACTAGTGGTCCGCTGCCACAGATGTGAACATATTACACCAGTTCTCATTAAACTACACTGGCTCCCGGTGAAACAACGAGTGCAGTACTTAATCCTGCTTCTGGTGTTTCGTGCACAACATCGACTGACGCCACCTTACATCACCGACCTGCTTGAACAAAGAGCTACGAGAGTGTTACGCTCAACCACAAACATTGACTTCTACGTACTGCCCTCTCGCAGCCGATACGGTGATAGAATGTTCTCAGTAGCAGGTCCACGACTGTGGAACTCTCTCCCTGCCGAGATGAAGAAAACCTGTTGCCTCTTGACTTTTAAAAGACTATTGAAAACCCACCTATTCCGGACTGTGTATGAAGTGCAGACACCTGTCAGTTTATTTTATTTTTATTTTTACCTATTTAATATCTTGTACATGTTTTACATTAATTTTACAAAATGTCAGTATACGATTTATTTTAATAATTATCTTTAGCTAACTTAGTTATTTTATTATTTATTATTATTACTTTTTATACATATTTTACGTATTTTATTTACCTTAGCAAATACTCATGTACAGCGCCCCCGAATGGATATTTCTAGTTTTATGGGGCTTTATAAATTTTCTTCTTCTTATTGTTATTCGGCTAAACGCATACCGCGCATGCGCGCGTAGAGACCGCTTTTATTCGCTATGACGTGCTCTAACGTAGCGTCGATGACATACTTTACTCCCAGGCCGAGAATCAGCAAAACACATGCGTATGTAAACGTCACCGGGGTAGAGCGTTGAGGCTCAGTGGTAGAGCGCAGATGCTCAGTGGTAGAGCGCAGTGGCTCAGGGGTAGAGCGCAGTGGCTCAGGGGTAGAGCGCAGTGGCTCAGGGGTAGAGCGTTGATGCTCAGTGGTAGAGCGCAGATGCTCAGTGGTAGAGCGCAGTGGCTCAGGGGTAGAGCGTTGATGCTCAGGGGTAGAGCGCAGATGCTCAGTGGTAGAGCGCAGTGGCTCAGAGGTAGAGCGCAGTGGCTCAGGGGCAAAGCGTCGGACTCTCGACTAAGAGGGCCGGGGTTCGAATCCTATGCTGCGGTGTTAAAACATTGGGCAAGTTGTTTCACTCTACATTGCTCCAGTTCACCTACATGTATAAATGAGTACCTGGCTATAGACAAGTGGTGGACATGTGTACTAGAAGCCTTCGCACATTAATTTTTTGATACTGTTCTACATAAGAAGGTACCTTTTCTTTACTTTGCCTCGATGCTAATTACCTCGACTGACAAAAAACAACGCTCTAAATCACATATGTTCGAGTGCGTGAAAATAATCAATAACAATCATATTGAAATGTTTGATGTATTACTAACGGAAACAAGATTTTGCATTGAAGGTGCCGCCCGACAACCAAGCCACCTCGGTATGTATGTGTATGTATGTTATGTATATATATATATATATATATATATATATATATATATATATATATATATATATAATACAGCATTTCCATGACAATCTGGAAAATGGTCTGACATTGTATTATTTGAATTTCAATGGAATAAAACATGTTTTCGATAGGACATAACTTAAAGGAAAGAAAGTTTTTCAATATTTGCACAATGTTTAAGGAGAAAATGCTACACTCAACATTTAGCACTGAAATGACAACATTTCACTCATCTCAAATGTAAATAATTAGCAGTCCACTGTAGCCCTATTTTCTGCACTTTTTTGTTGTATTCAATTGCTGTTATTTTAAAGCCTTCATCTCATATATAATGACAATAACATTTCTGAGACTGTCCTGCATTTTTTCAAGAGTTGCTTCTACACTGAGTTGGTGATTTATCCGTAACGCGAGTCACAACATTATGTGTAACGTGAGTCACGTGTATATCGCTAGTCACGAAAAATAAGGTGTTGTAACGCGAGTCACAAAGCAATTGTCAGATTCCTCTCTTCTTCTAAGTTGTTGCAAAAACATAATATAGATGGCAGTATTAATGTTTTCATTGATGATAATCCTACCATAAAAATAAATTGTAGTACAAATTGTCTTGTTTATTAATAAATCACATTCTTCTTAAAACAGACTTTTGAATTGATTTCATCTATCACCAGTGAATCTCGTTTCACACATTATTTTGAATAACAAGAAACTATATATCATACTTATAGAACAAGAAATTCATTAAAAACAAGACGGTTCAAATTGACTAGATAGCTGTGTGCATTATCTCTACACATGGACATTTGCTGGATGCTTGCCAGACTCATGGATACAATATTATTCTACAATTCAGATAAATGTATCCATAATAAATTTTCATTAAGGTGTTTACATACTAATATATTTAGTTTTGCTTTATTAGATAGCAATCAGTGTAGGAATTATTTAGTAACATTAACTACATACCTGTATAGGTGAACATATCAGCAGGAATTAATGAAAGATGTTAAATTGGTAATGACAATGGGTTTTTAATCAGATGTTTAAGATATGTATTGCTTCTCGTAAATGAAACAACTTTCAGAAAGATTTCTTGTATGTTTATCCATAGACATTTGACATAGTCACTGGAACTGAGTTCAGATTCTTTCACAACATTCCCAGCCGCTGAAAGACAGTGAAAGAGACATCTGATGCCCTGCACTCGAGGTAAATATAAAGATCACTACAAACATCAGAATTAAATGAGATGCAAAGAAGGCAAGGGAACAGAACCTGTCTTTGTCCGGACTAATAGAATCTGAAGAAAAAGAGGCAAGAGAATGTGAGGAATCGAGTAGCAAATGTCAAGCCATGAGAAGGCAAGGGTAAATAGCAATGCCAGTTGGCAAAGACAACAACAAAAGCAAAGACGGCTTTCGGTCAGTCACTCCCACCAAATATGAAAAAGAGGAAAGTTCTAATACGAAAACTGTACAGCACAATCCAAATCGGGGCATCACCCGATCAAGCACAATCTTATCAGTGACAAAGCCAGATGAACACAAAGGTGCTATTCCTGTGGTCCACTTTGAAGCGGTCATGTTGTTTAACGCTATCGATAACAACACGTTTAGTTGATTTTTATATACAAAACAATTTGCCTGTAAGTGGTCTTGCAAAATAATTGAAAAGACAAATTTTATGAAAAACGATCACTTTGTGTATGTCTTTTAAAACAAAATATTTCTTGATTTAAAACACCATATTCAAGTGTGCATTACTTCCTATACAATTATGCACTATTTATAAGGACAGTGTTTCTTTTAAAAGTAATAATTATTGTTTTTGTCTACATTACATACTGAAAAATGTATTTCCCTCAAGCTAAAATATGCCTAATGTCTTATCTGTAACGCGAGGCACAGTAACGCGAGTCATTGGTCCGTGTTCCGTGCATATATGTTTCCGTTTTCAAATTTGCGTATGAAAATCGAATGAAAATCGAATTAATTTTTGTTTCTAAAGTGAAGTAAGAAAAACGTAAAACGAATTCGTTTTTCGTTTTCAGAAGTGAATAAGAAAAATGAAAAACGACTGGACCTTGTGCACTATAGCGAGGGAATTCCCTCCGCAATACATCGTGGATATTTCGTACTCGTCAACATTTTGTTGTGCTACCATTATCCCAGTGTTAAATTAAAAGGTCTGAGTTTTGTTGGTGTCTCGGAAATAGGGGACTATGCCTATGGTTCTTTTTTACAGAAACACCTGCTCAGTTGTATTGGGAAATGACAGCCACACGCTCAAATACAAAGTCAAGTCTCGACATAAAAGAAGAATTATAGCTCCTGCAAAACTGATGAAATATAATCAGTATGGAAAAGACATCAATGGTGACATTACTCTATAATACTCTCAAATATACGCAACTTTTGCTAGTGTTTTTTAGAGTAAATCCAATACGCTGGTTAAAAATCTGAAGGTAGATTTGTCCCAGCAGGTCAGGTTTTTGAGTTCTACATTCTCGCACCACGTGCTAAACGCACGCTCACACCATTTACGAATGACGGGTTCCCTTTCCATGACATAATGCCAGGGCATGTAATGCCGCTGGCGTTGGGTTTGCCTATTCAATCCTAGTATGATAGCCAGATGAAGAAATGCTTTATTAAGGAATGTTTATTAAGTATTATGGAATTTGTTAACAATTTCGAGTCTGTAAATTCTCGCATGATGTGTTCCTGGAACCAGCATATTGGATTTAATCTAAAAATATCTCACTAGCATAAGTTGTTGTATTGCGAAATAGACGAATTAGACAAAATAGACTAAGTGCAAGAAATCAACATGAAATACACGAAAACGACTAAGTCTTACGTGAAATATGTACGGTTATTACATTATCAGGCGAAAGTTATTACATTATCAGGCAGCAAGTTTATTACAATATCGGGTGATAATATTACATTATCAGGCAGTTATAACATTATCTGGCGATAGTATTACATTATCAGGCAGTTATTACATTAGCAGGCGATTATTACATTATCGGTTGTAACAATATGCATTCTTCGTTGGTCACTATTCAGTCAGGGTAACTGACTGACCTGGAAACCAGTGTACACGCGATCAGTACTGGGGAGTCGGTCACGGATGCAACACACAACACAGCTGGGATCACTCCGTCGACATTGCCATGACATTTAATATGCAGCATCTTCACGGCTCACGACTCCATGATATTGTCCGCGATCATGGGCAAATACAACTGTCAGGCATAGCATATTAACTTGTGGAACTAGTGGTACTAAGCACACTAGTTCACTGGTCAGTGTCTTGTTGATCTGTAAAGAAAAGCGTATATTCAATTGGAGTAAATACAAAAAAGACATCATGTTAGTAGCGTTAGGAGTAAATAATTATGTTTTAATTGCCATAATCATCAAATATACAAAATAATGTTGCATTTATGATCTACCCCATATCACAAAATGGCAGCAAACATGTTCTGCTACAGCAGCATCTACAGAAAAGAGAGTGTTTACCGGGATTGGATTGTTACAGGAATTCTTCCGGAGAGGTAGGGGATGGGATTGTACATGTGGATATGAGGGGAATAATGCAATTTTTTCTCATCGGTGATGAATGTTATTGTTTTTTATGAGTATATTTCCGTCACAAAATATTCACATTAATAATATATATATATATATATATATATATATATATATATATATATATATATTTTACCTTCTTCAATATTGAATAACTGATTTGATTTGCATTTTCTATTCTTGAATCATTGTTGTAGGCTAATTACCTTTTAAATGTGTATAAATATATATGTATTGACACACTAATATACACTATGCACGTGCAAAGGTCAACCTAGTTTTCCGTGTCCAAAGATATTATTGTGAAAATGTGAATGAAACAAAGTGTGTATTTATATGGGCATATTATCTTTTTGGATAATGTATACGTTGTCGATTGTTAAAATGTGTAAATTACCTGGATTGATCAAATGTGGGTCTCCTGCAGTCTGTCCTCCTTTCATCTTCCTAACCCAGATGACTGCCTCAGGCTTGGCATCTCTGCCTCATCTCATTCCCACACTTTCATTGTAGTGTGGCCTACAGCATTATCATAATTCAAGTTATAATATTATGTATTCATATATTGCTGATATGACAACCGATACACATTTTTGTAAATACATAAGAACAGTTGGCACATGTATATGCTACTTGAAGAAAAGTATTATGTATTACACAAACTACAACTAGGCATAAATTACCACAATGGAAACAAGTGCAAGAATGTTATACATGTGTAATCCTTACATATGGAGTACTCTAGCTGTACTAATACTTTATGTTCATGTTCTACTTCTTCTTCTTTCACCTTTTCCCACTAGGTGGGGTCATCGGCCAGAATTCTTGATTTCCAGAATGTTCTGTCCTGTGCATCCTCTGGGGTGATCCGCAGTGCCTGCATATCCCTTCCGACACAATTCTTTTATCTCCCTCTTGGTCTCCCCCTTGGTCTTTTTCCTGGCACTCTCATGTCAACAACTGCTCTCACTTCGTTGTTTTCTTCCATTCTCTGCATGTGTCCATACCAGCGTATTCTCATTTCTCTTACTTTCTCTTGTATACCAGTCACTCCTAGCTCCTTGCTGATGTCCACACTCTTTACTTTGTCTCTCAGTGTTGCTCCTTTAATTCTTCGCAACATCCTCATCTCTGTTTTCTCGAGAATATGTTCCTCCTTCTTACTAACTGTCCAACATTCTGCTCCATAAAGAAGTACTGGTCTAATGATAGTCATATAGAGCTTGATATTTAGTTTCCTTGGCATTTTCTTGTCACTGATGACTCCGGATAGGTCTCTCCACTTGCCCCACGCTGCACTGACTCTTGCTCTTACTGCTTCCTCTGAACCTCCTTCTTCACTGATGGTGACACCTAAATATTTGAATTTATTCACCTGTCTGAGGTGTGTGCCTTGGCTGTCTTTGATGTTTGCTTTTGTTCCTCTCCTGCTGCTGACCATCACTTCCGTTTTCCTGATGTTGCCTTTTAGTCCCTTGCTCTCCATCCCAATCTGCCAATCAAGCCATCTTCTCTGCATCTCCTCCTCTGTGTCTGTTACTACTGCTAGATCGTCAGCAAACAGCAGCTCACGTGGGAACCCGCGTCTGAACTCTTCGCTGATGACATTTAGTACTACGATAAACAGGAATGGGCTTAGCCCTGATCCCTGGTGTAGTCCAACTTTAATGGGAAACTCATCAGTTTATGTTCATGTTCACATTTGTTATATTGAATACATTTATCACCATTATTGTTGTCATATAAAAATGTAAATTATTTTGCATAAAATATAATACAATTCAACATAACTCAGTAATTGTACTAACATGCATGAAATAATGGATGCTCCCCTAAAATTACCAGGGTTTCTTGCACGATCAACAGGAACTTACTGCCAAATTTTCCAAAACCAACGTTACATATAATTTCGACCCTCACGTTATCTACTCTCTGTAAATATGTAGTTTCACAACGACATAGTTTATTAACAAGATTCTTCGATTAAATGCAATACTACAACACCGCATCTGGCTGAGTAGTTAGATGGGTTGTGATGCCGAGGCGACTGTCAGGCTCTACTGGCTTATGAGAGCTACTCACTGATTTAGTCTTAGACTCTTAGTTAGAGAATCCGCGTCGAGTAGGCCTGTAAATATGGTGTAATGTAGATATTCGCAAGTTGCGGTTCACGTTGAATTAGCCCACGACTACACGCCGTTGTTGCTAACTGTGATAATGCACTTACATTTTAATACGTACCTTCATACAAGAAGCACTTCGGAATATTCGTCATGACGCGCAAAAGCACGTGCGAGTTTTATTGTGCTTGTAGGATGCCGATCTCGCGTAAAGCACATGAAAACAAAACTCAGTACGTCGACAGCTGAATATTGTTTCGCCCGTTATACCCGGTGTAACGACAGTTCTCTTATGACGATTAAAAATGACAAGTACGCATTTTAAAATCAAATTGGCTATGCCTATGGCAGCTTAAACTATTAATATATTACACATCTGGAAATTAAAGAACCGCATTGGCGTTGATCAAACGACTGGTTAGCCGGCCGAATACGTTCGGGAGTCGAACACTTTATAGATAGTCTTATGCATGGATATCGCTTATAATTATAAATACCGCCACATGTAACATAGAATGGGCAAAACATGTACATTTGGCATCTACCCATACAACCTGATTGACAAAGATGTAAAGTGAAGTTTGTGAATATACATTTTCAAAATAAACACCTTATATTACACGAAGTACTTTTTGGCCCCCGTTGGGTGATGGTCCCTGGGCTGAGGGGAGTGTTTTAAAGTGTTGCAAATAACTCAAAACGGCTGAATAAACATAGACAATAATGGGTTGGATTATCAATATGCCGAAGGCATCCTTGTCCACTTGCCATCTGGAATTCACTCTCACATGGTAATCTTGTTAAAATTTATTAACTCTTGTAATTATTACCACCACCGCGTTACCATTTCGACTCGCGGCACGGAAATTTGTTCGCGCGAGTCTCGAGGGGGTATATATTTGTATTTTGCTAAAATATTCCGTTTTAACCTTTTATTTGCACAACTGGAATAAAAGTAATGTTACATTTTTGAATATCGATATACTTTGCAAATGTTTCTTAATATATTGGAAAAATCGGCAAGTTTTCAATTTGATTAATGTGTTCGACTCGCGGGCTGGCCAGTTTTAATGGCAGTAGTTATTTTCTCCATACCAACATGACGTGAATCTGATTAATTATAACATTAGGAGTCCCTTGAATTGCAATATAGTTTGCAAATCTATAACTTATGGCATTTTGCAATCGTAATTTAGCTTAGTCAGGTGTTCTACCCAAATTATGAAATAGAACTAGGTGTAGGACTAGCAGGAGTAGGACTAGTCTAGGAGCATTAGAGTAGGAGACAACATAATATTGAAATGTCGTTCACTTACCGATCAAAAGAAAGCAGGAAACAATCGTGAAGGTTAATAAAGAATCCATGGTAGTGCTTCGAACTGTATATACTATACAGTTAGAAGAAAGTCATAAAATCACGAAATCACTTCCCCGAATGATTGAATACGCCAATCCAATATGGCAGTTCGCAAGTTTTGTAGGAAAATAGTAACTCGGTTCCAACCAACGGAACAGGTACATTACATTAACTCCGCAAATAGCCCATTAGATGTCTTTATGATGTACGTGTAAAGGTAAACTGTGATAACAACATGGACAAAAATCGTCACCCATTCTCAGAAGAATAACAGTACACATAAGTCAGTGCAATTACAGTCCGAGTTGCATTAATTAACTTCATCAATGAAAGTGTGTAGCACTAAGCAATGTTCCACCTGGGTACATGTTCATCTTCATTATGAATTGAATCTGAATTGCAAACTAAGAATATGAAATTATATATATATATATATATATATATATATATATATATATATATATATATATATTAAAAGTCTGACAGTTACGAGTACGTTTAAACACACGTTACAAATCTAGTTTCTGGGGTGCCTTGCGGATCCGTGAAGGGTAACGGTTTTCTTTCAAAGACGAAGACACTGAAGTGTCCGGTTCCACACGTTTTGCAGTGGTTTGCGGTGCTACATCACGTTCCTTCTCTTCTTCTCGTCCGGGGAGAACGGATGATCACCACTGAGCAACACAATCGCGGCTGTCGGTAGCGAAATCGTAGCCGAGATTGTTGAGCTGGCATCGCGAAGTTGCTGAATGTGTCTTCGCCGGATGACACCAGATGTCGTATCGCTGTGATATGACACGGGACCAGTAGGTGACACGACTGTACCGCAAACCTAGTTCTCATTTCCCCGATAATTTCGCACTGCTACTGATTGTCTTACAATGTGTTCACGATGTTGACCAGTTGGACGAATTGCTTGTGACATCTGTTTCGCAGCCATGTCCCGGCCTAAGTTTGGTTTCAGTGCATCTAGCCGAGTATGAAGATTTCTTCCGTAAAACAACATTGCGGACGTTTCATTGGTTGTGGCGTGTAGGGGATATGTGTATGCCATTAGGCAATTTGCCAGTTTCCGTTCGATAGAACTGGTTTCCAATTTCATTTCGCGAAGAGACTGTTTGAAAGTCTGCACAAATCTTTCCGCCAATTCGTTGGTTGCAGGATGATAAGTTGCATATTTCAGATGTTTATTTCCATTGGTTTTGGTGAACTGATCAAATTCTTCTGACGAAAACTGCGGTCCATTGTCACTGACCAGAATCTCGGGCAGACCGTTACGAGCGAATACACTTCGTAGTATTTGAAAGAAAGAAAGTTTATTTAACATCAATAACACAGGCATTTACAACATTTTATGGTAAAATAATACAATTCGTAATGGTAAAGACAATACAATATAATACAATTCCATGATTGGTGAATCGCTGCTGCTGTTAAAGCAGAAGTCATAAGACTTGTAAGTCGCTATTCCCTTTTCAACTATACTGCATTGTAGTTGTAGTGAGAGTTACAATATTGAATACAAACCAACAGTAATGGTATTTTTATCATTGTGCTAACTGATCATAAATACGAAGAAATTAACGTCGACTTTAATATTTTCTTAAATTGTTGCAAACTTGGCAACTGGTTTTCGACTGCGTGCTAATCACCTCGGGCCCTTTCGTGTGTGCATCCATGACGATGAGAAATATAGTTCCTTGAAAGTGGCCGGCATAGTCAACATGCACACGTTGCCCAGGTTTAGTTGGCCATTCCCAAGAGTGCAAAGGGGCATGTGCAGGCATCTTCTGAACGCTTTGGCACCCTAGGCACCCTTTTACCATCTGATAGTAATTGAGTAGGCCAAGATACGCCCTCAGCTGGGTCACATTCATTGGTCTGGGTGCATTTACTACAGCGTCGATCTTGTCAGGCATTTTGTGTAATTCTTCTTTGTCAATTCTGTGTCCGCAGTATATGACTGATTCTTGCAAGAACTCGCATTTTGTTATTTCAGCTCTCATGTTGTAGTTGCGCAATCGTTCGAGAACTTGGTTCAAGTTATCTAAGTGCTCTTGGTAGGTATTCCCCGTGATTATGATGTCATCCAAAATCACTTGTGTTCCTGGAATATTCCGCAGTATCTGGTCTATCGTTCTTTGCCAGATTGCAGGTGCAGATGCGACGCCAAACACCAGTCTGTTGTATTGATACAGACATTCGTGCGTGTTGATGGTAAGATATTTCTTTCACTCCTCTTCCATTTCGTGTTGTAAGTATGCTTGGCGCAGGTCGGTCTTGGTGACCAGCTGCGAGATTTGCGAAAATATCTTCAATCCCAGGTAGAGGATACTGATCTATTTTCAATTCTGGATTGATAGTGACCTTGAAATCACCGCATAATCTTATCAATCCTTTTGCCTTGGGTACTGCGACGACCGGAGTTGCCCTCTCGCTCCAATCGACTTTGGAAATGATTCCATAGTTCTCTAGTTTCTGCAATTCCGGGTCGATTTTTGGTCGTACAGAGTAGGGCTCTCTTCTAGCCTTGTGACATTTTGGAGTCGTCCCTTCCTTGAGATTCAGTTTTGCCTTGAGGCCCTTAATGGCCCCAAGTTCACTTTTAAATACTTCTTCAAACTCCAACTTCATGTCCTCCAGTTGTTGCTGCAATATCCCTGTACGCTGTGCTGCAGCAAGGTGTTTTGGTGAACTTCCAATCTAGCTAAATCTGATAAAACCACTGGCGCCCAAACAACGCTGGCCCTCCATTCTTGACAACAAACAGTGGAAACCTTTGTTGTTGTCCGTTGTATTCAGCATCGACATCCACCATGCCAAGTGGAGTGATTTCTTCGCCATAATAGGTCTTTCAGTTCTCCGAAGTATACATTATCTTCTTCCCCGGGAAATATTTACCAAACTGTTGTTTGTTTATCACGGATACGATTAAACCTGTATCTAGCTCCATCCGCAATGGAGTTCCATTGACCTTTGGACTCACCCAAATAATATTTTATCAGGTGATCTATTCATCGAATGTATCTCCAAAGCAGCCACATTCTCATAACTGTCACACATATCTTCGAGGATGTGTACTGGTGTACGTTGGGAACATGTGTGTTTCCCACCAGTGCTGCTGCGCGATGAATTTCCTCCCTGGTAACGTTGTTTTTCATAGAGTCCTCCGTTTGACTGGCATGCTGACTCGATGGGTCCTTTCTGTTCACATTTGTGACACTGTGTATCTCTGAACCTGCATTCATCAGGAGTATGTCCATTCCGTGCACATCTGAAGCATGGTTTTCGGTAATGTCTCCTGTTTTTCCTAGTTTGGAATTTGTAGCGGCCCTATCTCTGTACTGCTCAAGCTCAACAGCATCCTTCGTAGCCGTTTATACTGCTACAGAAATGTCCAGTGCACTGCCAAACGTCAGGTTTCTGTCTGACAACAAATGCTTCTGTGTTTGTTCATTCCGAAGACTAGTCTATGTCGAAGAGAATCTCCAAAGTTGTCTCCGAATTCACTATATTCTGACAGCTTTCTAATGTGTGCAACGACAGTTTCGCCTTCCTGCTATCTCTCTTTTGGAATCGAAACCGTTCTGTAATCACGAGAGGCTTAGGTGATAAATGTTTGCACAGTATCTCAGTCAACTGCGCGAATGTCTTAGTTGCAGGCTTAGATCTCTCAACAAGCTGTATGTCTTACCACCGATAAGACTCAGAAAAGCTGTCACTTGTTTCGCATCTGAAACGTCATTTGCCAGAAAATACTGTTTCAAACGTTCGTAGTAAGCCACAGCATGACTGTTTATCACATTGACCTGTGCAAGTGGATTGACGAGTCCTTCCAATCCCATCCTGGTCGCCATTTGTTATGTTTGTGTTATCAAATCACAAGAAAACGACGTGACAAACTACGCACATGTATTCTCGCAGTCTGGCCTCGCATATACAACACGGTAATCTGGCTCCAGACTACGGAACATACATAAATAGTAACTCGGTTCCATCCAACGGAACCGGTATATTACAACTTCTGTATGGAGCAGAATGTTGGATAGTTAGAAAGAAGGAGGAACAGATTACCGAGCAAACAGAGATGAGGATTTTGAGAAGAATTAAAGGTGCAACACTGAGAGACAAAGTAAATGGTGTGGTCATCAGAAAGGAGCTAGGAGTGAATAACATACATGATAAAGAGAAACGAGACTAAATATGCAGTGAATCGGAGAACACAACGAAATGAGAGCAATTGTTGATATGATAGTGCCAAGAAGGAGACCTAGAGGGAGATGGAGGGATTGCTCCCGAAGGGACATGCAGGAACTGCGGATCACCCCGAAGGATGCACTGGACAGAACATTCTGTAAATCAAGAATTCGAGCCGTTGATCCCACCTGGTGGGAAAAGGCGAAGAAGAAGAATTTGGTCAATACCTAACGTAAACTGATTAACATTACGTTTATGTCTGCTAAAGTCAAAGAAAGTGCGTCATGGCATGGGCGAAAATAGACGTCAGTTTCAAAGCCAGGGCATTCAATGTCATCTGACCAGTTATTTCTATCTTTATTATCACCAGATTGAAGTTAATTAGCGGAGACCAACAAATGGCGCCATTTTGGTGATTTTATTCTCCCAACGTGCTGAGGCCATTCAGTGTATTTCGGCCAATAGACATCCGTAACGCTTCTGTCTGAGATTTCCGTGGCAACTCCTTGTCAGGTAACCCGCGAAAATGGCGTAGTGCCAGTGGTGTTGATGTTGGAACATCGCATATATCGAATGGATTGACGAATGTGTCGAATGGATCGACGGTATTGAATGGATCGATGATATCGAAGACATTGACGGCATCGAAGAGATCGACTGTATCGAAGAGATCGACGATATCGAAGAGAACTACGGTATCGAAGAGATCGACGCTATCGAAAGGTCAACGGTATTGACGTTCGTTACATATCGAATAACGCGATACATCAAAGAAACTGTATATAACTTATGCAAGTACCGCGATACTTCGATATATCCAGTATCGAACCAGCACTGGTTGCATCCCAAGTACCGGTTGCTGAACTCATTGTATGAACCAATACTTTCGCAGTTAACTTGGAAAAAAACGATGCAACAGTATACTAAAATTTAATATGCATCACATAAATATATAATTGAAACAAATTAAAATATTATTAAACATGCTTGCTGAACACCGTTCACTGCAATATCAGAAATGGAGGAAAACTAATGTAACTAAAACAATGGTCCTGGACATTACGAAACTGTAAATCTTACCTTACAAGAAGAGCAAAAGTCCAACATACCCTGTGAATGGGTTGAGTGGTTATCTTGATTAAGTGAATATTTGTACATGGAATGGCAATGTTGTGAATGTGGAATTTGCTAAGTCTGCTATTTGCCGAACACCACACAGATGTGCACCTAGGCAGTTCCGCTCAGATGCGCATAAATCAGGCACACGAAGAATTGACTATGATTTTGGAGACCAAAGATTATACTGTGTCCTGTACATGTCATAATTTATTTACTACTAAATGTCCAAGCATATACAATCACTATGATGGATCTATATGTTGACCCATAAGTACTGTTGTATTGCAGTGAGAGGCGGAGAAATTACACAGACACCCACAATGTGGCTGCAATAGTTGGAAAAAGAGGTCTCACTTCTGCGTGCAAGAAATACTCTCACGTGGGATGAGTTCGCCAAATTTTCGGATACTTCTCAACGAATTACTTTGGGTAATGTAATTGATTTAACAAGATTTAACAAGATTTAACAAGATTGCCACCTAGAGATTCAACTCTAGATGGCAGGTGGACTAGGAAGCCATTTGGCTTATCGAGAGTCCAACCTATCTATCTAAGTATACCCCGCCCGTCTTAGGTATATGTCGATTTTATTTTTAAATATATTAACACTTCTAGCACCTACACAATCAGCTGATAATCTGTTCCATTCGTTTACTGTTCTTTGTGAAAATGAAAATTTTCTAATATCTAGTCTACACTGCTTCTTTGCTAATGTAACTCCATGTCCTCTAGTCCTTCTCTCTTCCTTGACTGTGAAATAAATATTTCTGTCAATATTTCCATATCCATTCAATATTTTAAACACCTCAATCTGATCTCCTCTCAATCTTCTGGTTTCTAGTGTTGTTAAACCACATTCTTTTATACGCATTTCATAACTAATATTCCTGAGTTTTGGTATCATTTTGGTTGCTCTCCTTTGTACTCTTTCTAGCATATCAATATCCTTCTTGCGATATGGCCTCCATGCTTGTATACAATATTCTAAGTGAGGCCTAACTATTGTTTTATACAGCGGTATTATTAGTTCTTTTTCTTTGTACACTATATTTCGCCTAATTAATCCAATAATTTGGTTTCCCTTCGCTGCTGCAATTCCACACTGCTCTGATACCTTCATGTCAGCATTAATAGTTAACCCTAAGTCCTTTTCCTTTAAGGTAGTATTTAGTACAGTATCACCCATTGTATATTGTGCATCTTCATTCCCATGTCCTGTGTGAAGGCACTTACACTTTCAAAAAATTAAACAGCATTTGCCACTTCTCAGACCATTCTATCAACTTATTAAGATCATCTTGTAAATGCTGTCTATCTGCATCACTTTTAATTTTCCTAAACACTTTTGTGTCGTCCGCAAACTTCAACACCTTGCTTGTTATGTCATCATCCAAATCATTGATATATTAAGAATAAAATAGGTCCCAGTACTGATCCCTGCGGTACACCACTCAAAACCGCTTTCCAGTTTGAAACCTCCCCATCAACTACTACTCTTTGTCTTCTATCAATAAGCCATTTTTCTATCCAGTTGATCATTCCATTTCCTATGCCATGGGCCTTTAGTTTAAGTAGTAGTCTTTGGTGTGGCACTTTGTCAAAGGCTTTTTTAAAATCTAAGTAGATTATATCTACTGGTGATCCCTCATCTAACTACTTTGTGACATCTTCCAAAAAACATAACATATTTGTTAAGCATGACCTCGCTTTTAAAAACCCATGTTGAGATGGGTTTATCAATTTATTTTTAACAAGAAAATCAACCAGGTGATCTTTAATTAGTCTTTCTAATAGTTTGCAAATCACCGATGTTAAATTCACTGGTCTATAGTTCTCTAACTTGTTTCTCGAACCTTTTTTAAATAATGGTATAATGTTTGCTTCTTTCCATTCTAACGGAACTATTCCCTCCTCTAATGACAAATTGAACACTGTTGCAAGCGGTATGCTGATTTGTTCTACAATTTCCAATAGTAATTTGGGAGGAATCCCATCCACTCCAGGTGATTTATTATCCTTCATATCTCTTATTTTCATAGCTACCATTGTTGGGGTTACAATTAGTTGTCCTAAATAGTCAAACTCTCTCCCTTCGAACTTAGTCTCAAGTACTGGTAATATACTAATATCTTCCCTGGTAAACACCGAACTAAAGTACTCATTTAGGTTTTCTGCCATTAAGAATCCCTCTGTTATTATGTTTCCATCACTACCTTCTAGAGGACCGACCTTATCCTGAACTTTCTGTTTACTTCGAATATACGCATAAAAACTCTTGCTGTCATGTTTTATATTAAAAGCTATTTTTTGTTCGTAGCTTCTCTTTGAATTTCTAATTTCAGCTGTAGCTTGATTAAGTGCTTCTTTATAAATGCTATCGTCTTCTTCACTTCCGGTATGTCTATATGTCTTCCTCATTATTTGCTTGTACTTGATTTTTCTAATGGCTTCCTTCGATAAGTGTTTCTTCTTTGACCGTTTCCCCTGTTTTTTCAAGGGGACAAATTTGTCAACGACGCAGTCAATTTCACTCTTTAAAATATTCCAGCATTCTGTTGCTGTCTTATTCTTCAGTGTGTTATTCCAGTCTATCTTTGCTAAATATTCCCTCATGTCCTTATATCTTCCTTTGTGAAATTTTTTCCTGTACCTTATTTTTCTATTCCGTTCTCCCTTTACTTTGATGATAAAATGTATCTGGTTGTGATCACTACACCCCAGTGGCTCACATATCTTGACATTATCAACAAATTCCTTCTGTGAGCTCAATACTATGTCTAACACGTTCTCGCCCCTGGTTGCTTCTAACACATGTTGAGAAAGGAAACTATCTTGTACTAAATTTAAAAACTCTTGATCCTCTCTCCCGGTACTCTGTAGAGATGTCCACTGTATATGCCCATGGTTAAAATCCCCCATAATAATACAGTCCCGTTTACTCACTTCTTTGATAGCGTTATGTATTTTTTCATTCTCTTCCATGCTTATGTTTGGACTCCGATACACTAACCCAACAGTTAATGCTGACACCAGACAGCTTCTTCACCTTCTGCTTCTTTTTCTAATTTTATTTCAAAAGCTTGGATAGATTCTTTAATATATAAAATAACTCCGCCTCCCCTTCTTCCTAATCTATCTTTCCTAAACATTACATACCCTGTCATTCCTAATTCGGCATCTGATATATCGGGTGTGGCCCAAGATTCAGTTATACCTATTATGTGAGGGTCAATATCTTCTACCATAATGTTTAGTTCATTTCTTTTGTTTACTATGCTCCTTGCATTTAAACAAACACATTTATAACCAAATTCCGTAGGGCTTTCCAGGCTGTTCTTTGCTGATGTCTTTTTGCTATCTTTATCTATGCCTCTAGTATTTGGCTTCTCTGTGTATCCCTCCTGCGAAACTAGTTTAAAAAGTTGCAACCTGTTCCATTATTCATCGACCGAAGAAGGTTCTCGGAGAACACTGCTGCACCCTTTCCGCTTAGATGGAGGCCATCTCTCATAAACATGTCTTCTTTACCAACAAAATATCCCCACAAATCTACAAATCCAACTCCTTCTTCTTCACACATCTGCTCGAATAAGTCCGTTAATTGCCATCCTCTTGCAATTTCTAAATGCTGTTCCCCTTCCCCTCATCACTGGCAAGATTCCTGAGAGTATGATCTGTTCAACTCTCGTCTTCTTCAGTGTCTCTGCCAACTCTCTGTATCTCTTTACTATCCTGGTTGTTCCATCCCTGTCTGCATTGTTCGTCCCTACATGTACTAATATAGATCCCCCTTGGCCATGCCCCAATACGTTCTCTACCCTTTCAGTCACATGCTCTATCCTAGCCCCCGGAAGACAAACAACAACGTCTTCTCCTTTGCTTAATGTCCTGTCTGTCTTTCGCAAAATGGAGTCTCCCATAAATACCCTTTCTGTTCTCAATGCCCCCTCGATCACTGCTTCAGAGTAGCTCCTCCGTTTTGCATCTCCCTGGTTGCTGACTTTTCCCCCTGCCGCTTTCTCTGTTGTTCCTTTCTTTCCGGTCTCTTTTCTTCCTGTCATCGTCCTTGTTATTGTTTTCCGTTTGGTCACATCACCTCTCACTTCCTTTCTTCCATTCGTCTTACCTCCTGTCACATCTACTTCTCTCATCTCCTGTCCCCTTGTCCCTCCCTCCTTCTCTACTGTCACTTACTCCCCTGTCACTTTCCTGCATGTCATGTTTCCTGTTGTTCTTTCTCCATTTGTTGTCCTTGCAATCACCTTCCCTCCACTCTGCATCCCCTTCACAATATCCGTTAGCCTAGCTAACTCTGCTGTCACACAGTCCACTTTCCAACACCCTAAACATTGGAACGTAAACCCTTCCTCCGTTGTCTCTGACCAAGTTTTTCCGCACCCCGATACGGCAAATTCCACCAAGCTGTGGCAGTGGTTACACACCAAGTGCCTCCTTGCATTCACTTGCCGCTTGCCAGGTGCCATATTACGATTTGTCAAAATCAACTCTTAGTTTAAACCAACTTAGTCTTTAGAAAGACTGTTTGTTTATTGTGTACAGCAACTGCAGCACACTTTATGTTATAAACAACTTACTACCTATGCTACCATGAACAATAAGTTTAGTCTGTACTGGTACCGTTCCCTAGCGGAAACGTTGGACACTACCTATATAAACAAACAAGGCCAAGGGTTTCCTACTAAAACGCTTGTTTATTTTTAATAACAATGATACCTATTCACAGTTTTATCTTACATATGTAGTTGTTACTCTTATTGCTTTATCTCTTATATACTATATCAAATAAAGAGATTTGCTCAATCTTGTTTACAATTTGTCGAAGCCTAGATTACCCTATTATCACCCACTATACTAATCTGTTCAAAAATACTGTTAACTAACAAACTTTAACCAAAACTACTACTCAATATATGTCCAGTACCACTTTATGAATAACCTTAACACAAGAATAATACTTATCAATCAATATTTCCGCTTGTTTTTCAAATTTTATACACCACCAATTTCAAACCTCTACATCCGCCAATTTTCCCGCTAAAATGTGGGACGAATCCTTTAAAGAGAAGTATAGGCTGAACACTGCTGACGTAAAGTTTGAGCTGTTTCTCAAGTCACCAATTTTGAGAGACGGCGGAAGGTACCGATGTTCCGTGCGAACTGATGCAATAGAGTACAGCGATGCAGAAGTCATCGTCTCTGGTAAGCCGTATTTTATTTTTTAGACTGCTAAGACTCCCCTTAACCAAATGTGTATTGTTTTATGCCTGACCTTTCTGAGATTTAAGTCTTGCTCACCGTTAGTAGATATTGTATAATACACATTACACCTATTTCCCCAAGATAGCTGGCTCATTTAAGAAACGCGGATACATATTGATAGTTTTAATCATAACATCATGTCTAAAGTATAAAATATAGAAAAGGTCAAGAATAATATCAAGTAAATGTTTAAAATGTATAGTTATATATTTACGTAAGACATATCTTATTTTTACAAAACACCTACAAGTAATCGCATTGTGTAATCCAATTTTATTGATATTACGAATATCATGTTATTGAATATGTTACAAATAATGGCAAATGGTATAAACTAGCATTGTATTCCCTATTTGTACCCTCTACTCAAGTATGTTTTAATTGTATTTAGTTTTTATTACGTAGTTTTATTATTTTTTAAACGTAAAGAGAGCAATAGGGGACGGACACAATATTATGTTATATAGTTGTCGCGCCGCATCCAGGAGAACACCTGCAGGCTGCGCGAGACTGAAGAGCTCCTGAACTATGCAGCTCGTAACATCGTCACCTACCAACCACTATCGCGCCGGGCGGCCAAGATGTTCAGCTTGCGTGACCGGCGTGGCGTGAGATCTGCAAATGTCCGTAATTCGGTGAGAACCAGCAGAATCTCAGGCAACATGTCTCGTTCTGAGGTACCAAGTGAAGAAAACAATGGAAAGCGTCAAAGCCTGCGTTGTTGTCGTGGTCTACGAGATGACAGCGCGCGAGAGTCGGGGTTATCTTGCGAACGAGATCTGGGTAGTCGCCAGACTCTACGAGATGACAACCGTCTCGATTCTGTGTTGCCCAGTCTACAAAGTTTGGGACATTGTCAAACCCTGCACCGTCGTCTAAGAAACGACAACTGAAGAGAGTCGGCGTTGTCCAATCTGCCAGATTTGGGACATCGTCAAAGTGTGCGTTGCCCTGTACGAGATGTCGACCCTGCCGGATCTACGTTACCCAATCTGCAAAACTTGTGTCGTCGTCAATCACTGCTTTTCCGTTTACGAGATGGTAAACATCGCCAAGCACTGCTACCCAATCTACGACTCGGAGGGCGCCGGCGGGCCGTGTGTGACTGTCTACGAGTCGATAAACGCCATTAGGTTATGTTATGAAGTAGTCATTTTCATATATATATATATATATATATATATATATATATATATATATATATATATATATATATATATATGTGCTGTGGGTTGTTATCATGTTAAGAAGAGTTGCGTGTTGACGATACAACTTGTGATTGGATGTTGTTAAGTCAACACAAGTATTGTTTGTATTTAAGTCTGCGTATATAATGATGGCGTTTGGACGTAAAGTTTACCCGACGTTAGACGTACCGTGTGTTGATTTGTTTTCTGTGTGCGTGCGTGCGTGCGTGCGTGCGTGCGTGTGCGTGTGCGTTAATCTTATATCTAGGCCCCGATCACCAAAAACGCTATATCAAGTAGTCAATATGAAACCTACATTGTGCTTGTTGTCAAATCAAGTCAAGAAGAATTACATTGTGTTGTTTGTATTTAAGTCTACGATGGCGATATACATTCCGTGCATTTGTTATCAAGTTTTCCTAGATGGTCGGCGCCGTGTGAATATATCACTCGGTGTGTGTGTGTGTGTGTGTGTGTGTGTGTTGTGTGTGTGTGTGTGTGTGTATGAGAGAGGGGAGGGCTTGCATGTGCATGTGTAATTGTGTCCGTGTGTCTGTGTAAGTTCGTGCGTGCGTGCGTGCGTGCGTGGGGATGCATGTATGTTTATTGACAAGTTTTTACGAGAATGTTGTACCTCATTTGAAATACCGTATCTCTATCGGTTGCGCGTTACGTATTACTGTCCTCTTATGACTGATCTGATGTACACAAGGGGCTTTGATTACGTTTCCGTTTAGGATTGAATGAACGTTTTGATAAGATTCATGTTTACGTGGAGGGGTAACCAACAGTCACTACATGTCATGTGGTCTCTCCTATGAACATTTCAAATACATCAGCAGTGGTATAGATTGTTTCTCTACGCAGTTATCACGTCATGTTAAGCCTAGCCTTCGCTAGATACGTTTCCATGTCCGCCGTGGAAAAGGGTCCACTTTAAAGTACTAAATTACTAATAATATATTATAACAACTCAACCATTGTTCAAGTGTTTACTGATAAAATGTTGATAATTGATTATTTGCTGTGGGTGTTTTGAGAGGTTTCTTTCTCTAAATGGATATTGACGATATTTCACCACAATAATTTTCTCACCCAACTTAACCTATTAGCCCTCATACAACGTTAATTTAAAAAATACAATTGTCACCATGTAAAATGTGGCGGCTCTTACAATGTATGTATATATCAGTGTATGTCTGTGTGTATTGTGTGTGCGTGCAAGCGGGTGTGTTTTGTCAAAATCTACCGTACGTTTTTAGCCACTGTTAATCTCGCGAAAGCATTATAGTCTATATGTTAACAAACATTTTATACCTTGTTATAACAAATTACAGACAAACGTTGTTGAGAAGTGTTTATTAGATCCACGCATGTAACAAAACCAATAGTACACATTTTCGGAACAGAAATATCTTTAACGTTTTTTATGGCGAATCACTACAGTATTCATGCATGTAAAGTGATTTATTCTTATTACAATAGCATAACCATTTGATATGAAATAACATTAGCACTATATAATCATGGATGATTAACAGGTAATGTATATATTATTATAAATGTGAATTAATTTACTAATCTCCGCATTGTCTTCAGTATCATTATAATAAAACCTATTAGAAAGGCCACACATGAATTTCCCACCTTAAATATAGTGTGTGACTTTTTCAACAAGAAACAAGAACCGAATGTTGAACTCGAACGTGAAAAATGTGCTGCTCTACGGCTCAGAAACATGAAGAGTTATACAATATGAAGAGCTACGGCGATTACAAATATTCGTCAACAAGAAATATCCTAAAACTAACTGACCGTACATTCCAGTAATACAAAACCGACCAAGAGGACATACCAAACATGCATCCAAACAGTTTCAAGAGAGAAGCTAGGCCGCCATAAAAATACAAAGTTAGATTGGCAAGTTTCGTTTCAGATATGCTCCATCCGGGCGAATAGGATTTAAAGAAGGAAATCGGCACGTCAACGATTGTAGATGTACAATATATGGCTATTGCATGTGAGGAGATGTCATGCTATATTCCACAAGGACATCCAAATTGATAACGAAAAAGATGGTATGCTGTAAGCATTGATACGTGCAATCATGTTTCGCCTGGTGGACTGGTTCAGATGTCGTCATTGCTGAATATTGAACATCAGGTATGGCCGTGAGTGATGGTATCCATGGTCTGCCATCTGCAACAATGACTGTAGCTGTTATAAGTCTGGAGGTTGGACTTTGAAAACTGATTGATATTGTATGTAATGTAATGTATTTCTTTCTGAACATACTATATATTATATATATATATATATATATATATATATATATATATATATACATTGTTACAAGATACATGAAAACGACATATAATATTGTTTCTTACTTTGGTCAGTTAGTTTGTGTCTTAACATTGTTTGTTTATTGTATAACTATTCTCCATACACATTATATATATATATATATATATATATATATATATTATATATGGAGAATAGTTATACAATAAACAAACAATGTTAAGACACAAACTAACTGACCAAAAGTAAGAAACAATATTATATGTCGTTTTCATGTATCTTGTAACAATGTGTAGTTATTTTGGTGATAATCAGCAATGGCACTTTCCAATAAAAGATGACGTTAGATGAAGCAAGACTGAGAAACATGATACATATTTGGAGAGGAAACACACAGCCACACATGCGCCCGTGCATCCACTTGCACATGGATGCGCAAACACATACACACCCACACACCCACACCCACACCCACAACAAACAAACAAACAAACAAAAAAACACACATTTGAATACACACTTTCATTGATAACATACGGAAACACAAACAAACACAGACTCTATAATCACAGAAGGCTCCAGGCGAAGGCCACAGAAAGAGGCCGCACGAGCAACAGTTTGGGGCTAAATAATTACAAGAGTAACGCAGTTGTTTCTGAACATCATTCATAGGAATACAAAAGTAAACTTCACATGTAATACACACTGTCTAAAGCTGGACGGCGCATTAGTTCTTTGCAGGCTTTCTCCGTAAAATCACCAGATATTTCAATATATTTAATTACATTGAATTTTTCTTCACATTAGCGTTGTTTTTGAGCTGTTCTCGCGGTTTAGCAGTTGATATTGACGAAACAAATTATTAGTTTGACTTCCACAATTCGAAATGGAGATCCCCAAGGGAGATAGACAGATAGATAAACGTACAGTTTATGTGTGGAAGCGTACAAATCACATATGCAAATACTATATTAAAATGTATATAACAATGAATGATATAGTGTACAATTACGAGAAGATAGCGAAGCCAAAAGCAAATAGCTCCGGCTTGCGAAGATGCCGTCTGTTGTATTTTTCTAAACAACCCACAATGGAAGCAATAGCATAAACAATGCATAACGTTTTCAATGCGTTTATCGTCATCGGCCAGAATGAGTGCTTTCTCATCAAAACATCCACGCTGTTCTTGTATTAATATGACTTCTGATCCTCTAATTATACTGTTTACTTTACTTTTACCAAATAATTATATCAATATTGGAATTTTATATTAAACAAATCTGCATATACATACGTTAAACAATAAAAGGAAATTATTAGTTAGTTAAGTACAAGGACGGTAAACATGAAGTTAAGCAACTAAGTGTCATAAACAGGTGTCATTAACAGAGAGGCGTCCAATAGTGATGGTACACGGCCTATTGAGTGGCCTAGCTAAAACTTGTTTTAGCTAGGCCACTCAATGGAACAAATATCATGCCACCACCCAATCTAAACCTACATAACCATAACCATAACATTTTTAGTGATCCCAACAAACTACTGTGTACTATAAACCTTTTCGGGTGGACCATGGCTGTTGCTTGCACGATATCATTCATTTATGTCACTTCAATCATTTGTTATTGTGGCGTTGTTATGCGCCCTTAATGCCAAGCACAATTCGCAACATAATACTAGTTTTCCAAAGTTAATATTTTACCATTCAACATACCACATTTAAATGTGTTTACATTCTGATAGCATGCAATAAATTATAGAAAGAACATTTAAGTATGCTATTTGATGGCGGGCGTCCATTACAATACCTAAAACCTCCACAATATTGTGTCAGCCAATATGCCAAGAATACAACAGGCAGCTGATTAAACAACTGATGTTTGTTATGAATATTGTTGTTGTTATTGTTGTTGGCCTCCTTCTGTCTCGAGAGACAATGGGTTATGCGCCCACAGTGTGTCAGACGGGTTGCTGCAGCGCCTGCTCTGACTGTACAGTCCGATCCTTGAGCCGCATACTCTGATACAGTGGCTGCATTTGAAGGTCTTCGCATCTGGCTCAGCGGTTGTTTCTCCCATCTGCTTCTTGTGCTGACAACAGTATATTGTCATAGAATATACATCACTGGAAACGTTCATCCCTACCAAATCAGCGTATTTTGTTCAATTTACATGGAAAAAACATCCCAAGCATTGTCCCGTGTACGTGTATATTTCGTATAATGCGTCCGCCATGATTCTCGTCACCTCCTGGCAGTAACCGACGTCCTGATGCATTGGTCTCTGGACGCATCCGTCCAGGGGGAGTGGTGTATCTGAAACAAAGAATTCACTATTTAGTGACGAACACAGAGGGTACAGGAGATCGTTTATTAGTCACGTAGCTTCTAACATAATTTCATTGGTGTTTGCAATACATCACCTCTGGCAAGGGGCATGAGACAAGGATCCTATTTGGCAGAACCAGCGAGTGTGTGTGTGTGTGTGTGTGTGTGTGTGTGTGTGTGTGTGTGTGTGTGTGTGTGTGTGTGTATGTGTGTTGTGTGTGGTTGGTGTTTGTTTGTTTGGGTTTGGGGTGTGTGTTTTGGTTGTGTGTTGTGTTTGTGATAATAAAAATAATAATTTTATTAGTTATATTTAATAATTTATAATGTATATTAATAATTATAATGATATAATAGATAATATTAATAAATATATACATTATATATTAATGTATAGTTTGTGTTTTGTTGTATGTGTATGTGTGTATGTGTGTGTGTATGTGTGTGTTGTAATGTGTATGTGTGTGTGTGTGATATGTGTGTGTGTGTGTGTGTGTGTTGTGTGTGTGTGTGTGTGTGTGTGTGTGTGTGTGTGTGTGTGTGTGTGTGTGTGTGTGTGTGTGTGTGTGTGTGTGTGTGTGTGTGTGTGTGTGTGTGTGTGTGTGTGGTTTGTGTAACATAATATCTGACACTTCAGAGCCAATTCCCAGTATGGTGTGTGCATGTCCTCTGGCATAATGACGGCCTTGGATCTTTCGCACAACAAATGAGACATTCATTTGTGTAACTTTAACTGCTGCCGAAAGTAACACAGATGGCATAGCACTGCATACATCAGATTCCAGGGTGAACACACCACACCACCTGCAGGACACTCTGAATGGACAGGAATTTCGCGTATATCATCTCTGGTGTATGGCACAAGGGTCTCGGTTTGTACGGTTTCCAGTAATCGTGCTTACGGATCCGATTCTGTGATAACCCGGAAAGACTGAACCACAATTCAAAGTGTATGCAATTCCAGGCCTATCCCTCACTGCGCATCAGTATCATGAAAGACTCGTCCTACCTACGCCAGTTTCCCTCTCGCTCAGATATGGTAACATCTTTGGAGCAATCATAGCATTCCCTGGCTTCAGTCAAACACGGACATGATACGTTCGAGATCACTGCCTGATATAATAATGGATGGATGTTTTCGTCTTCGGGTGATACATACTGCTGGGTTACTATCTCCCCCCATCTTATACTAAGACTATAGAATAGGTAGTCGAGACTCCTCTCTGACTACAAGACATATCAATTGTTAAAGTGAAGACGAAAGTACTGTCATTTAAAAACAAAAAACGCATAACTGGGGTAATTAAATAATAATAATAATTAATTTCTTAGATAGCGCCCCATCCAAAGAATTTTTCTGGGGCCGTTTACAATATTTATTCCTAATTGAGTTAAAATAATAATAAAAATGAATAAATATAACGTTAATACAATATAACTTTGATAAGATATGCGTATGCTAATAAAGACACTAATTTCCCTTAAAATACCAACATAAAAATTTGCACACAACTATACAGTGTATTAATAATATATATATATATATATATATATATATATATATATATATATATAGTAGTTATTTAATAATATTAAATAAATAAAATAATAAAGGTATGTAATAAATTATATAATAAATAAATTAAAATAAATTAATGAATAGCTGACTAATTAATTACGATCGTCGATTGAGCATTTTACTGCCGGGTTGACTTGACTGTACGAAACAAAACACCCTTACTTGTGACTCCCCAAATCATTAGAATGTACCACATCCGGACCAAGTATTTGTTGCCGGATATTCCAGAAACCCATGAAATGTTTTAAGTACAAACGGGAAGAATAACAAACGGTCTTTAAAACCTCGTTAATTTAAGTAATCTCTGGTCGAACCCTTCTCGCACACTATGTGCTGCCAACTCTGACTTCGCACCACGTGGCATACAACTACCCTAGTAATGCCCACGATAACCAATTCTTGAGAGAACTCATCAATTCGCATATCTACAAGCAACGTCTGCGAATGCCCAGCGTGGTCCAAATCATTACCATCAACACTAAACTGATTGTCAGGTACTTATTTATATAGGTGATTGAACTTGAGCAATGCAGAATGAAAAAACTTGCCCAAGGTTTTAACAACGCAGCAAAGGATTCGAATCCGGGTTCTCTTACTCGAAAGTCCGAAGCTTTACCTCTGAGCCATTCCTCTCTCTCTCTCTCTCTCTCTCTCTCTCTTTGTCTGCCTCTCTCTCCCTCTCCTCCTCCCTCCCTCCTCCCTCCTCCTCCTCCGTCCTTCGGTCCTCCGTTCCTCAGTGTCGTCGTGTCGTGCCCTGTCTCCTCTCTGGCCCTCCGTGCCGGCCTCCTGCGTCTCTCTCTCTCTCTCTCTCTCTCTCTCTCTCTCTCTCCCTCTCTCTCACTATTAATTTGTAATGCTGTGTTGTGTTACGTTGTATTACATTATATTTCATTATATTATAATAATGTATTATTGGAAGATGCCAATCCAGACATTCTAACAAACAACCAGAAAACTTACCTC
Source organism: Ridgeia piscesae (assembly GCA_025642075.2). NCBI lineage: Eukaryota > Metazoa > Annelida > Polychaeta > Sabellida > Siboglinidae > Ridgeia > Ridgeia piscesae. The sequence goes on from JAODUO010002118.1 coordinate 93,347, forward strand.
CGTTGACGCAAAAACCGCTCCAGCAAGAAACAGTGTGAATCTCCAACGATCTACACGCTCGACGCGGTACTGTTTACTTTTCATAAACCTCGGAATGAAGGAGAAGGAAGATCGCAATTGAAACAAAATGATGGCACTTCGCAGCCCTGTGGTCTGAATAAACTCGGTCCTCTTCTAACTCAAAATTAAAACATAAACTTGACAAACTACACAAATAATGTAATATATTATCAAACACCACAAAGAAACAGCTACGAAAAACAAATATTCATCAACATAAGATTGAAAATGCGGAAAACAAAGACAATCCAAGTTCATTCTCGAATAGACTTTTATATGAGTGAGGTTGAACCCGCTTCAGCTATCTCTTATACAGCGGTGTATAACCTTGGTACCATTTCAGAAAAAATATTTATGTTGAGTCTTCCACATAAAGCACAACATGTCCCTGTTAGTTATATGCACTAAATGCAGTCATATAAATGAGGTTGTTAGGGTTGGAAGGACGTTGAGAGAGAAGGACAAGGTTTAGTGGATAAAGAGACAGATAGAGAGACAACACGACAGAAACCAATTAGACTGAGACAAACCCGGAAGGTACACACTTATCAAATTGATCGAATTAGAAACAAATGTTAACCAAGAAAATGTGACAAATAGCACCAGGACTGGGACACTATCTATGCACAAAGGGATAGGCGCCGAGTACCAATGGTGGAGAACGAAGTATTAACGGAAATACACCATGCCGCCCCAACGTTTCACGGAAATAGACGGAGCAGCAATGATACGACAAGCTACTGTTACAAGCTCGCAATGCAATGCACCAACAAGTAGGAAAATGTAGGCAATAACAGTGACCTGGAACATGGCACGAGGTAGCTGAAACATCAGAGACGGCTGTGGCAAGACACGAAACGGGTTTTTGTGAATAGATCCAATGAAACATACGTGATACTGTGGAATCCTTTCTTTTTATCTGAGTCATCAAATACACGACAAATCGCTATTCAATCTAACAGTAATAATCATATAAGTAATTAATTAGAGTAACGTCAACACTAGTGGGCCATGAAGGTAGACTGTAGATATTCTACAGAGTAAAACAATACAACGAATTATCAATTCATCCTTGTGACACCATACGTTTTATTGCTACGACAATAGAACAAAGTTCCTTACCATTGCCTTTGGTTTGCCATTGGTGACGACGAATGTGTAAATAAATTAGAAGATGACCAGAAAGGCTCCTAGAGTGATGCCTATGATCAAGCCGGATCTCAGTTGTCCACCTTTTGCGGTTGTCAACATAAACTGTGTGTTACCAGTCATGTCTGACATCAACACATCACACACAACACCAGTTTAAAGACATTTACATTGCTTTAGTCAATATGACTCAGGGTATGAATTACACTTCCGTCTAGTCCGCTATGGACGTGCAGGCATGAGTGCATATGCTTCGGTGGACAGCTACTAATTGATCACGCAAGTAGCACAAGCTGTCAGTGTTAGCTAAATGTACCAATTGAATACACACAATAAGAGCACACATTTAAAATCACACTTGAACAATTGATTTTGTGCATGATTTCACATCTGGAAACGATACTAAATTTGGTGTGAATATCGAACAGTAAAGGTGTGGCTGAACAACTGGGTTTTGAGCTCAGTTCTACATTATATTTGATTTCAAATATGTTTTTTATATTCAAAAAGTTAATCAATGCACTCTTTTCAAAATGCTGTATCAACTGTAGAGTTTACGAAATTGACCATTTGTATTCCACGTTATTGCATCAAAATGTGACAAAGGTATACATAGATGTGGCTTCATCAGCTAGTATAAGGAGTCTGCCGACACAATAGTTTGTAATAATATAAGGCAAACAGCTATGTACAGAACGTTTTTGAAAGGTATCTAGTTAACATAGAGTTAGATAACCGATATAAAAAATTAGAGAAAAGCACCAATCCATTCCAGTATGCACATGCAAACTCTACAATGGAGACATCCATAAATCTACCAAAAACACAATAAAATGAATTCAAATATTTTACATTTACATATTTGAAAGTCAATTTTAATATATAATGCCTGAAGAACAATGGGTACTGAAACGAAAAGCACAACTATTAGGTGCACACTGAGTTTCAGCAGCATTCACAGAGAATGCAGCCATTAAGAACTGCACTCCAGGGGTACCTTTCAATGACATTTCAATGACCATTACAGACACTTGCGTGACCAGACGTAGCCATTACTCCTCTGATTATCCTTCAACTCAGATAAATGTGGGTAGTAATTACTCGAATTTTTAAATTTAATTGGCCAAAGCTGAATAATTAATGTATGTCAGCAAAATGTAAGCTCGGCTAGCTTCATGTCTGGTGACTGATTAGAGCATAACTGATTTTTGGAAACTTACCATCATCTGTGACAGACCCAGGGCTACCACCTAAAAATTGACACATATACATATATGTAATGCATAATGCAAACAGTTATGTACAGAAAGTTGTTGAAAGGAATTTAGTTAACATAGAATTACGTAACCGACATATAGAAAACCAGCACCACATTCCAGTATGCACATGTAAACTCTACAATGTACACATAAAACAATCCATCAAAATCTCAATATTTATTTCATAACCTTTACACTAACATATTTGAAAGTAAATTGTAATATCTTGTGCCTGAAGAACAATGGGTACCGGCATGGGTAGTACAACTATTAGAAGCACTGAGCTTCAGCAGCATTTATAGCATTTACCGAGAATACAGTCAGAACTTAATGGGGCATTTCCATATGCCCTCTAGGAGCACATTTCAATGACCAGTTTAACAGACCAGCTGGACATCTGACTATCACAGACACTTGAGGGACCAGATGTAGCCATTATTCCTCTGATGATACTTCAAACCAGATCGGTGTTAGCAGAAATTACTCTAATTTGCTAATTTATTTGGCCAAAGCTGAATACTGAAGAATAAATTGATGTCAGCAAAATGTAAGCTCCGCTCACTTCATTCCTGGTGTCTTATGAGGGCTTCACTGATTTTTCGATCTAGATATTTCTTCATCATTGTTGCAATCCATGTTCATATTTGGGAAAATACAAATACACACCGAATTCAATGTCCTAATATATGGTTTACTTGAAAATGACATGGAAAAGAAATTGTCAACATTTCATGCACTCTACAGCTGATACAGCATTTTGAATACTGTGTATTCGTTAAACTTTTTTTTAATAACGAAAGCATATCTATATCTGAAATAAAATATAATGTACTACTGGGCTCCAAACCGATTGCTAAGCTAGACCTTTACTGCAAATATTAGTCCTTCTTCCTGAAGTATGTCATCTTTTAGAAAATGTGCAATCTTCACATATGTGAATAAATTATAAATGTATGTAAAACAATCAATCCGCGTTAGATGATAGGCTTGCATAGAGTGCAATTATTATGTGAAAAGGTGCACATTTAAATACGTATGAAACAGAAACAAGGTCAATACATACCCATATCATCATCCGTGTCAGACTCGGGGCTACCACCTAAATGGAAATATACACAAATATTTTATGTATAATGCAAACAGTTATGTACAGAATGTTTTTGAAAGGAATCTTTTAATATAGAATTACGTAAGCGATACACACACACACACACACACATATATATATATATATATATATAATGCTGAAGAATTAATTGATGTCAGCAAAATGTAAGATCCGCTCACTTATCTATACTTGAAATAAAATTAAATGTACCACTGGGCTCAAAACCCGGCTGTTAAGCAAGGCATCTACTGCACTATATTAGTCCTTCATCCTGAAGTATGTCATCCTTTGGAAAATGTACAATCTCACCTATGTGAATACCCTCAAAATGTATGGTAAACAATCAACCCGAGTTAGGTTTTAGGTTTGCATAGTGTGCAATTAATATGTGAAAAGTGTGCACATTTCAACACATGCGAAACAGAAACAAGCTGAATACATACACTTACCATCATCTGTGACAGACACAGAGCTACCACTTAAATGGAAACAAATACATATATGCAATGCATAATGCAACCAGCTATATACAGAAAGTGTTTTGAAAGGAATCTATTTAACAGAGAATTACGAAACTGACATATACAAAAGCAGCAACATATTCAAGTATGTTCTACAGTGTAGACAACAATATCTATCAAAATCACAATTTTTATTTCAAAGATTTTACACTAACATATTTGAAAGTAAATTTTAATATCTTGTGCCAGAAGAAAAATGGGTACCGACATGGAAAGTCAACTATTAGAAGCACTGAGGTGCAGGAGCATTTACTGAGAATACAGTCATTAAGAACTTAATGGGGGCTTTTCCAATTGCCTCCAAGGGCACCTTTCAAAGAACAGTTTGTCATCCAAGCTGTATATGTAACCATTACAGACACTTGAGTGACCAGGCGTAGCGTTTATTCCTCTGATAACACTTCAGTGCAGATAGGTTTGGGTAGTAATTACCCAAATTTGGAAATATAACTGGCCAAAACTGAATGCTGAAAAATTGATGTATGTCAGCAAAATGTAAGATCCTGTCAATTAAGTGTTGTGACTGATAGGAGCTTCACTGATTTTTCGAACTAGATACGTTCTCATCGTTTTTGCAACTGATGTATATATTTAAGTAAATACAAAATGTTCACCCAATTTAGTATCGTAATATTTGATTTACTTGAAAATGTACATTTGTCACTGTTTGATGCAATAACGTGGAATACAAAAGAAAAATTATCACCCTGTCACAATCTCTACAGCTGATATTGCATTTTGAATAGTGTGTATTGATTAACGTTTTTAATGAAGAAAGATTATGTATTTTAAATAAAATATTATGTTCTTCTGGGCTAAAAACTCATTCGTTTAATGCCCAACATTAGTTCTTCTTGGTGTGAAGTATGTCATCTTTTAGAAAATGTGCATTATTCAAATATATCAAAACACACTAATTATATGGGAAACAATCAACCCGAGACAGTTTTTAGACTCAATATGTCCGAAAGCTAAACAAGCTCAATACATCATCTGTGCCAGAACGAGGGCTACCACCTAAATGGAAAAATATGCAGATACACATTGTAGAAGGCAAACAACTATCTACAGATAGTTTTTCAAAGGACTCTAGTTAACATATCATTCGGTAATCGACATATAAAAAACAATCCATTCTACTATGCACATGTAGCCTCTACAATGCAGATATCCACACATCCACCAAAAGCATACCATTGACTTAATTAATGTTACACTATTATAGTTGTAAGTCAATTTTAATATCTAGTGCCTGAAGAACAATGGCTACCGACATGGAAAGCACAAAAATTAGAAGCACTGAGCTTCAGCAGCATTTACAGAGAATGCAGTCATTAAGAACATAACGGGATATTTCCAATTGCTCTCCAGGAGCACATTTCAATAACCAGTTCATCAGCCCAACTGGATAGTAGACCATTATAGATACTTATATGACCAGACATAGCCATAATTCGCCTGATGACACTTCAAACCAGATTGATTTGAGTAGAAATTACTCGAATTTCATAACTGAATTGGCCAAAGCTGAACAATTACTCTATGTCAGCAAAATGTAAGATCCACTCACTTTATGTCTGGTGACTGATGAAAGCTTCACTGATTTTTCGAACTAGAAATGTTCTCATCATTATTGCAATTGATGTTCATATTTGGGTAAATATAAACTACACACCGAATTAAGTATCATAATATTTGATTTATTTGAAAATGTAACTGAGTCACTGTTTGATGCATTAACGTGGAATAATATTTTTCAACATTTCGTACATTCTACAGCTGATAAATCATTTTGATTAACTTTTTTAATAAAGAAAGAATAACTAAATTTTAAATATAAAATAATAAAGTACTGAACTCAAAAACCCAGTTGTTAAGCCAGACCTTTACTTTACAATATTAGTCCTTGTTTTCCTTAAATGTGTCATCTGTTAGAAAATATGCATTCTTCACATATGTGAATACATTATAACTGTACGGAAAACAATCAACCCGAGTTAGATTAATGGGTTGCATAGAGTACAATTATTATGTGAAAAATGTGCACATTTCAACATTTGCAAAACAGTAACAACATCAATACATACTTTTACCATTATCGTATCTATATTAAAAAACAAATGAAAAATGATGTTACTAAGTTAACCTTTTTACGTAAAGATATGCAACGTTTTTCTTACAATGTGTTATCAGTTGGCTGGTAAATTATCATTTAACATAGCTTAGTTTTATGTTAACGGATGCGCGAGGGACTTATGAAAATGACAATTTCAGTAGTGGATGCATGTTAATGGTACAACGCAAAGAATTCCTTGTGTGCATTTTAGTGTTACTTGGTAATAAACTCTCTTAATTACTTACAACCTAATTGATATGTCGTAATTAGCGGTAAATCACTTGCTGTGTTAAGCTAAAGACACAATCATTTATAAATGAATTAATGTACTGTACTATTTTACAACGTAATCTATTAGTGGACGCCTAGCACCAATTAATCAGTTTTTTCCCCCAACATTTCAACATAAAATGTAGGTTTATAGTTGTTCTATCATAGGTATTATTAGTCTGTTTTTGTATTAATTGTTTGTTTGTTTCAATATATAGAGCAACAAGTACTACGACATAAACTGTAACAGGGAGATGCTGGTGAGCTCAAGAAAGTAACATGGTCGTCCTGTTTCTTACCAAAACACAATGGATGACATCAGCTTACCGAGTGATCGTCAACATAAAACAACTAGCGGTTGATCTTTGAAATCAATTAAAAAAAATCATGGACATGTTGTAAGTTATAGTTTATCGTTTTGGTTGGTTTGCTTTGCCTTCATGATTATAAATACATGTTGTCTAACTGTGTGATACCTCACATTATCATATAATTTAACCGTTTAAGTGATCCCAACCATATTTGTGTTATAAAATATTATACATTTACAACGTAAAAATCCACTTGCAACAATACGTTGTAGCGGTGACCTACTTAATCAGAGAAACAGATGGGCAAACGAGCAAAACCGTCAAAGAAAGAGGTTGGCCATCCAACACCCACTCCTACTCAAACCAAGGCTTAATCGCAAAAGCGGGTCAATAAATATGGTCTAATGATAAAGAAACTATGATCATATCTGACTGGTGTGCAGGTATGCGAGAATACATCATCAAAATATCTAGTTTGATTTTGTTAACGGAGTTTTCTCTTTATTATCCGAATGTATAGGGACTTTTTTCCGATCACTGACCATTAGAAGTATGCTTAGCTTAGCTGACAAATGTGTAGTAAATAATTATATTATGTTGTGAACCCAAACTCTTTGGAACACTGACAAATAACGTATTTGTCCTAATAAGTTTAGCCCTATAGTGCCTTCAAAATGGAACGCGACCAGTATTTAATTAAGTGGTTGAAAGTGAAGCGTATTTTAAACAAGTAATGTGTCATGAAAAGACACTAGAGAACGGAAATAGTATCAAATTAAAGGGTTAGGTATTACAACGTACAAAATATATATAACGAGATGAATGTTATGTTTCAGCGAGTGTTTTGGGGAACCTTGTGGGAAGAGAGACAAGGAACACCTCAGCCAGGAATATGCACCTGACCGGGCGGGAGGTGTTCGAGGGAAGGCTCGCAGCTGGTAAAGAGTTCCAGCTTGTGTAGCGGTGTCGGTAGTGTTTTATTTTATCTGTACCAACTAAAACGATGCTATTTATTATGTTCAATGCCATCCATATGAGAGGTGTTATTTGATTTCATAGTTGATGTAACTGTTTTTGGTCTGAGTGATGGCCTACCTAAAAAAAAACATTAAAATAAACAATATATTCGACAAAGACATTCCACACAAAATATTACATGTAATAATATGTAAAATATAGTCATAATAAATGATAACTATATATGGCGTTTGTTTCGTGATTATTGTTCACTGCCTATAAATAACGTGTTTTATAGGAATGTAATTGTCATATATGTAACTGTTATTGATAAATAATATAGAAAAAAACAGAACATGTGATGTTGGGTCAACGTCAATATCTGACATCATCACAACGTCGACAAATGTCGTCGTTCCACCTTTCCTTCGCAGTTTGTTTTCGATGTTGTTTCGACGTTGTAATCGACATCGAAACAACATTGATACAACGTTTTTGTGCCCGCTGAGTTACTACAGGCGGTTGGGGTGGTGGTGCTCATAACAGAGGTAGGCACCGCAGTGGCGGGTGTTGTAGTGGTGATGGTAGTCGTGGTCGCTGAAAGGAACTAAGTCAATGCGACAGTAAGTATCTAAAGACGTCCGCACTACTGCATCGACAATGCTACCACCGATGCCCCCTATTATTCTGGTGCTGAAGCTAGCATGCAGCAATTGTACAGGGAATGTATGGCAATATTTACCAGCTAAATCGTGATGTTTCGCAAAAATGCCTTAATTGTAATTCAATCAAACTAAATCTACTGTACGTATAAAATATCTTAATTAACAAGTAAAACTAGCTGGACATTAAGAAAATCAAATCATTGACTGGAACACAACAGATAGGCTATGAAATTTGATGCAATACTTTCAGGGTGCAAAATGTATATAGATGGAAGTTTACAAAAGAAAAGGTATTGCATACACACAACAGCTATAAACTGAATGTAGTGCAGTGTATTGATTTCCGGACAAAGAATGTAATCAATGTATTTCCCAATATTAATGAAAACATTATATCATGGTTGTTTTAATAAGCTTTGAAAGCTGTCCACAGTGTAGGTCTTACAATGGTCGAAACATCCTGATTCACTTAAAACTCCATCGAGTATGAATATTACGGATACACTTACTTATGACTATAACATTCACTGGGAAGTTGCTGCAGAGAGTGTGTGGGGATGGTATAGGTATGGTGTTGCATACTACGGCTTTGAATGACTGGTTTCCGAGCATGTTTTCAGTGACTGCGATGAAGTCTCCTGTTGCTATGGTTTCGTTTGAGGTAGTATTTTCCCATGTATAGTTTCTTTTTCCTGGGTTGCTCTCAGCAGTTACTGTCATTCGCTCTCCAACGACGATGTTTCCTCCATTGGTAACTACATCACCATTACACTTCACCGCGAGTGCATGTGGCTTGTCTGAAAACAAACAGTAATAGACAGGACTTGAATATGTTGTGTAAATATCAGAAAATCCAAGCATTTAGCCACCCAAAACGAATTAAAATGAACCCTATATTCTGCTATACACAATTAAAATGGAAAAAACAAAACGTTATTTTAAATGTTAAAGCATAGCTTGTATATATACTACAATAAGAACAATGTTCGTTGTGTTCAGTGTATAGTCAATAGTGTTATGTCACCTCGGTGGTTGTATGTTGCATTTGTGTATTACTATTATTTTTCGCATTAGGCATATAATTGTGTCATACCAAGTGGAAGTCCAACCAGTTTGCTTGCCTTACTATCTTTGTTTGTACACACACACACACACACACACACCACACACACACACACACACACACACACACACACACACACACACACACACACACACACACACACACACACACACACACACACACACAAAACCCACACACACACACAAACACACACACACACACACACACACACACACACACACACACACACACACACACACACACACACACACACACACACACACACACACACACACACACACACACACACACACACACACACACACACACACACACACACACACACACACACACACACACACACACACACACACACACACACACACACACACACACACACACACACACACACACACACACACACACACACACACACACACACACACACACACACACACACACACACACACACACACACACACACACACACACACACACACACACACACACACACACACACACAAAACAACACACACACACACACACACACACACACACACACACACACACACACACACACACACACACACACACACACACACACACACACACACAATGATTAATCATTATTCATATGATATGACCAGATACACATCCAAATTGTTTTAATGCGACAGACAATATCAACACAATATTCTATTGTTGTCCAGATTATTAATTATCTACGTTTATCACTTACATGTTATAATTTATATTTAACCAGTAGATACTACGGTAATGTAACTGTAATGATAATTAAAGAAACATCAAAATAAACACAAGTCGGATTGATAAGAAATCAGTAGTTTTGAAAATATAGCTCAATGCAACTGTCCGGTTTAGCAGACACCTATTATTGGGTTATTGATGTAGACATGCCACTGCAGAAAGCAATCAGTCAAGGTGAGTCACCAACAACAGGAGGCTAGAAATGTCCAGTTTCACCCGTTGCTTTTCTGAAGTCTGGACTCTACAGGGATGATACATAGATAACAACAGCTATAAGTAATGACAGAAACTGGCAACATGTTTACATTTTGCGTGTTGTGGAGGCCTTGAGTTAACCTTACGAAAGACTTATAATAATAATAATAATAACTTCTTATGCGCCAATATCCTCGAAAATCAAGCTCAGTGGCGCGACAAAACCAAGGGGTTAAGCAATTGCGTAAACGTAGAACAGTGCGTTGAGTCGTTGATGGATGGACGAAGGTTCTAGGAAGCTAAGGAGGATAGGCAGCATTAAAGAGATATGTTTTTAGACGTCGGCGGAAGGAAACTATATTACCTTCCGACTTGACACTGACAGGAAGCGAATTCCACAGAGTTGGTGCAGCAACCGAGAAAGCTCGGGTCCCAGCTTTCGTCTTAACCCGAGGAATGTAAAGTGGGTTACTACTGGTTGAGCGTAGCTCTCTGGAATTCCTTGCTGGAGTTAGCATTGAGTTTAGATATGTTGGTTGTTTAGATGCGAGTGCTTGATAGGATATTGTGCAAATCTTGAAAATAATGCGATAATGCACAGGGAGCCAGTGTAATGATTTTAGAAGCGGCACCGAGCTAGAAAAACGAGGAGAACGGGTAACTACCCTTGCCAAGCAGTTCTGGACACGTTGAAGTCTTGCAATATCCTTGTTCGCAGTATTGTAAAGGAGGGAATTGCAGTAGTCAAGTCTGCTGCTTACTAGAGCTGTCGCGATGGTTTTAGCAACAGAAAGTGATAAAAATCTGCGAATACGACGAAGATCACGGATATGGTAGAAACAGCAACGGCATGTTTTTGATATGTGCTGTTTGAAATTGAAGCTTTCGTCAAAGTTAACTCCGAGATTTGAAACGGAGGGGGCTGGTGTTACATTCTGATTTAGGATATGTGTCGGGAAAAAGCCGTCGAGTTTTGCACGCTGCGTTACGGTACCAATGATGATAAATTCGGTCTTGTTTGCATTTAACTTTAGTTTACTATTTTTCATCCAAAGGGAGACATCTTGGAGACAATCCCTGAGCTGGTTTAAGGAGCGGCAAGCATCTGGTGTAGTCAACGAAATGTAGATTTGGGTGTCATCGGCATAAAGGTGATGATCTAAGTTGTGACCTTGGATAACAGAGCTTAAAGGTGTTGTGTATAAAGTGAAAAGCAAAGGCCCCAAAACAGAACCCTGTGGGACACCACATGACGTGGGCAACATGTCTGAAAAGCAGTTACCTATTTTAATGGCTTGCTGTCTGTCAGTAAGATATGAAGTAAACCAGCTCAGGGCTGTGCCAGATATGCCGTACCATGTTGATAGACGTGTAATGAGAATATTGTGGTCGATGGTGTCGAAAGCGGCGGATAGGTCAAGCAGGGTCGGGGCGGTAACTTTTCCATTGTCGATGTTGAGGTTAATGTCATTATGTACTTTTAAAAGAGCAGTTTCTGTAGAATGAAATTGTTTATATGCAGACTGCGACACATTGGATAGACCATTTTTGTAGATGTGAGATCTGAGACGATTAGCTACAACCTTTTCAAGTATTTTTGAGATGAAACTTAGGTTGGAAATAGGTCTGTAACTGTTTAATTCTTCTTTAGGCAGAGTTGATTTCTTAAGAACTGGATTAACATGGGCACATTTAAAATCGTCAGGGAAAAAGCCGTAGCATAAAGATGCATTTATGATATCTGTTATTGGTTTAATTAATACGTCAAGGCATGCTTTCAGTAGTATGGTGGGGATTGGATCAAGGTCACACGATTTACTTGGGGATGACATGATGATTTTTCTCACTTCAGTAGTTGTAGCTGGTTCAAACGATGCAAGTTGAAAATTTAGTTGTTATCAGATACAACTTTCGTGTACACAAGACACGTCTATGTAAAATTTAAGGAAAATAGGAAAATAAAAGATGATCATAGGGTGTCTAAAGATGAGTTGGTAACGTTACAGTGCAAAGAAGGCAACATAAAAAATAGATTGTCACAGGTTTATGATATCTGAGAGCTAATGGCGGACAGCACACGCAGAGTGATGTCATAAGTGCACCGGACCTTTGGCCCAAAGGACTAACAATGTGTGGCAGTTCAAATCAAACATGTACTCCTCAATACTTACAATAGACACTTAGTTTTGGAAACGTGAACGTGTCATTGAATGCATTGTTGTTGATAGGTATGTTGTCCGCATAATTGTATCCAGCCTGTGGCTTGTCAAAGTATGTGTGGCATGTGAAGCTGTCTCCATTGTGAGATGGTTTTATCTCCACAACAATACTGAACTTGACTGTCCCCTTACTTGACTCGTCCTTGGCTTTTAAAGCTTCGCCATTGCCTTTTAAACCCCTCCATTGCATCTTTGCGGTCACATTCGCCTTGTATCTCCGCTCACAGCTATACTCAATATACTCGCCCTCTACCGCCTCATTGTTTTTTGTCGTGTTGCTTGTACATGTTGGATTGAACTCTGAAAGCAGTTAGTACATATTGTAGTATGTTGTCTGCAAAAATATATAAATCTATTTTATTATCTATTAAATATATCTATCTATTAAAATATCTCCCCAAAATAATAGATTAACATAATTAACCCAGCCGATATGTGCATGTATTGTGAATGTTATGCTACAAGGATGACATTTAGCACATATGTAAAGCACATCATAAAAAATATGTGGACATACAGTAGGACATTTCAGATTTCGCATTGGAAGGCGTTGTCGGCCATTTTCTAAGACTGCCGACGTAAACCAATTTTTTCATATATTAACAACTGTTTAAAGTAAATCAGTCGTTTTGGTATCTAAGATAAGATTTCTGGGATCAACATTTCAAATATATTACTTTTCACCTTGTCACACATTCACATCCGCAATTGTTAATGAAGGCTGCCGCCAAGACTAATGACCCTATATCTCATGACCTACGCCACCTCAGTAGTAATTTTATTGTCAAAATTGTATATTTCACACGATAAGTGTTTACACATTGTCCATGACCAAAATGTCATCTGAAAAATGTAATAGTTCCTAGTTTTTATACGTCCTAATGTTTACTGTGTCACACATTAGCTACGAGCACACAGACCATCACAATAACAAAGAGGAGTGCATTTAAGTTCTCCCTTGAGGCACTTGCATAGTCCTACGCAATCTTCATTGCGGCCACAGCGCAGTAGTTCGCGACTAGCTTGTGTCGCTTCAGAAAGAGTTTTCCAGCATATTTTCCAGCCATCGTTATCATTCATGATCCACCCCCATTCACTTGGATGGAAGCTCTGGAGTAGCGATCATCGTCTGTGACCAACAGTGACCGGCTTCGTGAGCAGCCCGCTTTGTTTGCTGGATATAAGTAGTGTACTATTGTGTCGGAGGACAATACCAAAGCACAGAAACTGGTGTAACACTGAAATCGGCTGTCCATATCTATATCTTGAAAACACAATTACCGTGCTAGGTGGCGTAGGTGATGAGATATAGGATCATTAGTCATTTGAAATGGTGGTCCCAGAAAACCTATGTTTGTATACCAAAACGACTGACTTATTCGACGCTGTTATCAAGATATGAGAAAATAGGTTTACGGCAGCCATCTTATAAAATGGCCGCGAACTCCTTCAAGAGCTAAATCTGATATAGCCCTACATTCAAATATTTTTGTAATGATCAAATCTAAGTGTGTGCCGCCAAAATTCGTGTTGTATCATATAACGCACAAATCGCTCATATTTTATCAAATATCGGCTTGACTAAATACAACAATAGCACATTTAGAGTGCCCTGGTTCCAGGGGATGTTGTTCAAAGATACTAAACTAACATAAAGAGGGTAACAAAACATATAAACAAAGCACAAGACATCCAGTTCTTCACTCTAATCCAAATGAACTTCTGCCACAGAATGCATAATACTGTTTCCAGGCTAACATTTTATAAGCCTGGTGGAAGGAAGATGAATAACAAACTGTTGTGATGTTTGGACAGCTGTAACTGTTACTAGCAACTTATATAAATCCTTATGTACACAAAATACTATTAATTCCTAGAAATCTAAGTAGAACCGTTCGAAAGATGAGGACATCCGAATGAAAGTAATTTGCCTGATACGATAAAAAATGCAATTATCAAAATAACAGCAATATCAATAATTTATTTAGAAAATGCAAGTAACTAGAGGAAAACCTCACACCTTGTTTGTTACAACTATTGGGTGCATTGCTTTATTTTAAGGATGATTACATAGAGTAGTGCTAATTTAAAAACAGTGGTTTGTGTGAATGTGTGCACACTCGCTGCAAGGAGTAGATTCAAAGTGAACCACGCGGTCACTGGTCAATTATTAACACACTGTTACATAATAAAAATATTTTACAAATACATAAAGTACATATAGAAGTCTAAATATAAAACCACCCTATAAACAATAATATCAAGGTAGAAACAACAACAATATCTCACCGCTGAATGTGATAACTTGTGCAAATGTGTAAGACGTTACGTCGTGTAATGCCTTGCACCTGTATAGTCCACCTTGTTTTAGTTGAATAGATTTGATAGTCAAGTCATATGTTCCTGTAGGCTCGGTGATGAGGTCATACATGTTAGGTTTAACGACATCAGCTTTGTATGTTATTGTCACTGCACCGGTTGGATTTGTGACATATTGTTCCCAGCTTAGATCTGTTCCTGCACATCTGAGTGTAACATTGCTTCCTACCAACACAGCGACATTCTCTGGGCTTTTTGTCAACTGTCCACATACAACTGCAACAAAACATAATGTGTACACAATTGCATGTCACGATTTGAACATTAGGTTTGTAACACTGACTGTTGCTACACAAACGCTACATAGAGCAGAATCAGGCCTAAATTACGAAGAATTTTTTTATCAGTAAACATTTTCAAATAAACGTGCTCATTTGCGCAAAATATGTAATCTAGTTTTTTCTTCACATTTCTGCTGGTACATTTACCCGTCATCTAATTTGTTACCATTCAAAATAAGCTTCACTTACCCTAATTATAGGTCAGATCTATAGATGAAGCTATGATAGGGTTCAAAATGAACAATGCAAAATATAAGTACTACTGAACTGAACAAGAATATTGTAATTTGCAAATAAACAGTTTGAGGAAGAAATACGTTGTTTGAAACAGACATTCTGTGAAAATTTAATTAAGTTAAAATGATTGAAATAAAATATATTAGAAACATCATTGAATTTTCAAAAGATGTATATATATTATAATATATATACTATATACATATATATGTATATATATATTTATACATATATATATATATATATTTTTGTAATTAATCCATCATGTTATGAAAAGTGGCCAACATTTTAACAGCCTCAAAACTGGGGTATATCACAAATCATACAACATACACTTCATGAACCGTGGCCGAACACGAAGGACAAAACAACCAAAACCTACACTGTGTATGTGCAAGCGAGCATGTGTAGTATATGCTAATAGTACTATTTTGTGGTGAATGGGATATTTACATCTCAGGCAATAAGTAGTACTAGTGAGTAATATCATCACACGGTAGAGACTAGAGCGATTAGTCACAGTCCCCATGGACAATAGACGGTTGGGAGTGTCTAGTTAGACTGATTCTGTGGGGCGGTTTGATTGAAGTCGTCCCAATACACAAATCTTTACAGGATTTCATGTCGCAAGATCAGCTAAAAGCTCCAGCAGTAATAGGAAAATAGTTAACATTTGGCTCTGTGATGCCCTTACAAAAGACTAGTGACATACATAATACAATTAAGCTACATTCAGATATGGATCTACAAAATCAGAGAAAAAGCTACAGAACAGTTATTTATATATATATATATATATATATATATAATAGTATATATATACATATATGTATATATATACATATACATATATGTATATATATACACACATATATGTATATATATATATAATAAGAGAATGTACCAATTTTGTGTCTCGAAAGGATCCTAGGAAGTTGAAAATGTGTCAACCAAATTTACATGTTCTGTCCATGGTGAGGGAGAAACGTGACTCAACGTTCAGCCGTTTCTGAGCTGTGAGAGTTAATGGCGGACGGCGCACGGCGAGTGACGCCATAACTTCGTAGATCCTTCGGCTCAATGGATTAAACGGTCTTCCAAAGTCAAATATTTCCAGTTATGCCTTAAAAATATGGTGTCATATGTGTGTTTCTTTAGTTTATTTCAGGTCTTAAAGCACATGTCAACTGGCTTGTATGTACATATGAGTTAACGTTTGGGTTTGATTTCTTCCGGTGTTTCACGTTTGAAAAACCAAGTCAAGCGAAAATCACTTTCCTAAATATAGAGGGCGTTCTATGTTATCCGTTAAAGGGCAAAAAAAGGCAACGGTTTCGTATCATACACTTAATAGAGTTTATACAAACTAACAATTTCCACATATACTCAATTTTTAACGTCAGCTGTTTACTCAGAATGTGACCTTAAAGTCTAAAAATCTAACGAAATCCATGATGGCCTAGACACCACCATCTTAACCGGTGACGTATTCGTTTGGCTTGGCCTGGCCTATAAACGCGCGGCATTCTAAGTCTCTGCTGAGGCCGGTCAGCTTCCTGTGACGTCAGTACGTCACAACAACTTCGAGTCTTCGTTTAGTTGGCGATGTAGCAGCTGCTTAGACCTAAATCTGTGGTCAACAAATAATTATGACATATAGACATATATCACCAGTTGATGGAACAAGATCCAACAAAACGTCGTCGACCGTCGTCTTCTTAAACCCGGGGCAGTGCTAACAATATTTAGCCATGGATGGACCTAAATGGCTAAAACGCTAAACGTCGAAGCAACGCATAATTATATCAAGCTGGCCGAGACATCAATGATCAGATCGCAAGAAGGTTAGTATGATGTACTATTTTTTCTGTGGTATAACGTTTGTATTTAATTGTGTTTTTTACAGACGTCAAGCACATGTAACGTTTTTATGCTGTTAAAAGTAGTTTTGACCTCCATATACCGGCTATCGATTGACGATGCCGATGGCTCGATCATCGATGTGTTGACGATGCCCGATGCCGATGTCCCTCGACGATGACAGCTAATCTGTTTTACGGTATCACGTCCACATGTGTAAAGACTAAGACATACTTGAACCAAGCTAGGACAAAAGCACAATTTATATCATCGCAGAATTTAGTACAATGCAGAATAAATAATTTAGCCTTTAGAAGAAACTTGAACATGACACGTCTCATGGGTGATAATATGTCATCGGCGGAGGGACCGTGGCCTTGGATTGTCGTTGGCACTTCTTTGTAAGTTCAGTAAAGTTAACTAACCGCTCATAGTGACATAGTCATTTATTTCCATTGATGTGAATGTAGGCTATGTCAGAGTAAGGTGACATTGATTAATACAGCTAGTAAAGCTTATGATCAGTGTGTTCAGATATGTGCTAAGAAACAATGAAAATGTTATGATGCTGAAAACTAGAAATTCAGTCAGTATTTATTTAAACATTAAGTTTTTACAACGTTTTGTTAGTTGCATTTTTCTTTTAGTTTCCAATTATGAGATACACATCTGACTATATTTATCAAGTTTCTGCATGCACTTTGACACCCCACTTTCAAAATTAGTTTCACCTTTGAGTAGCAGTATTTATGACTGTTTAATGGCTGGTGGAATTCAATGATTGTTTGAAATCCATGGACAGTAGGTGCATGCATGTTTTAAACTAAATCTTCATTTAAACTACTCATTTAATCTGCAACAAGTAGGTGATGATGCAATTAATTATTTCACGTTCCTTTGTTGTTGGTTACAGAAAACAGTGATTGTCACTCCTATATCACATTGTGGCATCCACACGCATGTGCATACGCTGCACTTGTTGAGGAAGAAGATACGACAATGTATCTGGAGCAAAGTTCAGTAGCATTCAATGCCCTGCCTGAAGTCAGTCATCACAGCACTTTCTGGGAGCCTAGCTCACTAAATTCTGTCATACTGGACAGGTGGAGGTCTATCAGAGTTATCTGCCCCAAGAGACAGCACTTCTATGAAGGTATGACAGCAGTCGTAACTACAAGGGGACTTTTGCGACAAGGGGACTTTTGCGATAAGTTGCATTTGAATCCTTGCTTGTACAGTTCTCTTCACATTGCACCAAGCTGTATAAAGTAGCACATAGTAATTGCATTATTTTTGCTTCATATTTCTAAGATAATCCATGTATGGCATTTGAATGAACTCCTAGTAACTGTGTCATGGGAGGACAAAACACAGCTGTAAACAGTTACTGTGTACACTTATGAATACAGCTACTTGTGTAATTAATAACTTCTCTGTTTTTGATAAAATAAAATAAATAACACGTCATTATCACTGAATGTATTAAAATATAATAAAAAAATACATAAAAATACAGTCACTGTATATACATGATACAAAGTGAAACATTAAGATTAGAACAACAAGTGATAATTGGGAGTGGAATATGATAGTGGAATTCCTGGTCAATGTGTTGTTATTTAACTTATGGTTACTAATTTGGCTAATGTTTGGTTACTAAAACAATGACTTCTTACATGATTATCAAATGAAATTACAAACAATTAGTACATGTTTATAATCATGTAGAAAAACGTTGCAAAGTTATCTAAATACTAATCAGTTAATCCAAGCACTATATTCATTGTAGGAATGAAATCACGATTGATGTTATCTGCTCTTGCGGGGAACTATCGGCCACGTCCTGTCCCAGGCATGCCTTTTAACACTGATGTCATCTTCGAGAAACAATGATTAAACTGGAGGTTGCGCAACATAACACAAGTCCGACATAACCGCCTACCCATGCTGATGAGCCACATAATCCATGTGGTGATGGGAAAAGTTACACTGCCACTAATCACTGTACCAACAGGGGTTGCTTGATCGGGGCAAATGTGCCAAAACCGAGTAAGGAAGATCTGCGGGCTGCATGGCTCAATCGTTTTGTACATTAGTCAAGTCTTTGAGAGCAAAGTGATATCCTCGTGCTGCTCTCCAAGCGAGGACAGGGAACTTTGTCCTGATTAGGTGGCTGGTGCATGCTGGCAGTACTCGATGAACACTCCGGCCCAACTTGCTGTGAACCCACCAGTAAACTGCCTATAGACAGCCCGCCTGAGCAACGTGAAATAAACGTGTTCAGATAAATATACATATGACATTGTAAATAAGATGAAAATTAATCAATGATCCTTTTAATTTAAAATATATAATTAAAGACACCCCATTTCAAACATGTGCTTTTTAAAAACAAAAATAAATGTGTGGCAGTATTATAGCATATTGCATCTAATGTTGACAATATGCACTTTTAAATCGCTGTGTGGCATTAGAAACCATTGAGGATCTATTTCTATAATTTGGAATAAAATGAATTAAGGTATTGCTAGTAAGCTCAAGAAATGTTTATTAATTTGATTGAACCATTCTGAAAGCTGTCAAACATAAACATCTTGTCTAAAACCTCTAATGATAACTCCAGTCCCTGCATTCACATATTTGGGTTGTCATCTCAACATGGATAACCAGAGAAAATGTCAATTAGATTATTATTGTGAAAAGACTAGGCACTATAATTTACTCTATGATCCATTCTATACTTTGGGCAGTAGTAGGAACTATGCACTATGTTTACAAATATACCTGCCATTTCACTACATAAAAATCATAATGGTTCCATGTGTTGTATCTATAAGTAAATGATAACTATTATTTTTTATTTATAGTGCTACTTTGTTTGATGGTGTATTGTTGCTTCTTATTTGATGCATTAATGTTTATTGCAACAATTATATAAAATGTATGCCCAGTATACTTACTTGTTTGTTGATGGATCTAGTTGCCAGTTATCTATCTGTATATGGTTCAGTGCAACCAATACATTCCGAAGCACCAGTTGCTCGAAGCAGAGCATTTCAAATCCGACTTTTCGTAATACACAGCAGTCCACCTGTAATAAAAAATCGAACATTAAGAAATGTTTTATGTGAATCATTGCAAACATGGATTATTATTCTGAATGAACATAATTTCACAAAGCATGAATTCTGACACATTTCCTGTATTCATCTCGTCACTAATATCTCTGTGTTCTTTGAAACAAATTCATTATCTATGTTTATATATGACTCCATAAGACACATGCAAAATGATGAGAAGATTACCCTGAAGTTTATGTTCAAATAAAATAATCGTAACTGCCTACCATTGCTGTGTAGGCGGTGCATTTAGATCATGATATAATTTTTATGAATCAATATAGCTGTTGTTATTACAAATGTGATGGGTGTCCACACCTGGGCGATGCGAAAAACAGCTAGGTATTGACTATTCATTTGTATGGATTTTTTTCCACAATTTACACACCTGCACAATTGTGGGACCTAATTCATTTAATTTCATTGGAACTATTCAATACGATTTATGTTAAATGATAAACCCCACCAAGTCTTAACAAATGTGTTATTACCATAAAACGTAATAAGTGACACATACTTAGTCTAATAGTTGAATGCGGCAAGCCTGAGCCTGAGGTCACTGAGGTGACCCGGCTGGCCCAGGGCGGCAAGGCTTGGCCCAAGCTAAGCGATCATATTTCGCTTGTCATAATAATACGACCATTACGCAGTCCGGACCTCACGATAATAATAGTTAAGCAATAACAATAATAAACAACTTAATATTTACCTTCATCAATATGCTCCGCGCGTTGCCGAGTTGCAGCCATTTCATGACAGCAGACAAACTTGTCACCGCATCAACAAATTGGTTCGGCACCGCCACCAGTTGACACCGTCTCTGCTAGTTTTGTTTTTTGTACGTTCAGCTTCCCGTGTGTCTTTCTTTTCGTGGTCACTCGCCTCTAGTGTATCTTCCAATACGTGCCTTTGTCTTTGCGGCTGGAATCTATATCCAGATACTACTGCATCCGTTAAGTGATCCGATTTAGATCATCCATAACAAACACGCCATTTTTATTTTTCTCTGCGCACAGCGCCTCCAGACGGATTTATGAACAACTAATCTGTGGAGAAGCCTCAGCTTACTGACGTCATTCTTCGTCGACAATGGCGTAGCTCATAGTATTTCGATGGCTGGGTGTTCAAAAATATTTTTCAGGTAAACGGCTGACGTTAAAAAATTGAGTAAATGTGGAAATTGTTACTTTATATTAACTCTATTAGGTATACGCCACGAAACCGTTGGCTTTTTTTGCCCTTTAAGTGGCAGGCTGTGGTTACTTTTTCTGATTTGCAAAGCATTAATTAGGCATTACACGATGATTGAGTTTCACTGATTTGCTATCCTGCACTTTTATTTGACATTATACTATTGAATGGTATACTAAAGTTGTCAAATGAAATCATTTATTTCTTGAACGTTTTATCTATGATTTAGCGAAAATGCGCGCCAACATTTTCATGTCAGTACGTAACAGGTCGCAACAAAACGTAAACACGCACTTCTAAACACATATTTGTAAATTTATGATTCCTAGTATGTCAATTAGAAAATGTATTTTTACTGCAGATGTTGCACGAACTCGATGTCACCATAATATCCAACGTCATGGCGAGTAGACATGTAACCGTGCTGATTCACTCGTGTTATCGCCCGAAATACAAATTCGAGCGATAAGCAGGGCTTTTCTCAGTTTCTCACTGTTCAAATCGTGTATGTTGTGTACTAGTTAAACATGATGTACATGTGGAAACTAAATTTTGTTCGATGATGTTGCATAATGTGTTAACAATATTGCGATAAACAGCCGTTAGTTATATGCTGGCTAATTAAATTAATTAATGTATTACTTTTCAAGGCTTACTTTGGAGTTTACTAACTGAAACATTTACAACGCTAATAATTATACATTGTTTGGCTGCATTGATATACACGTACTACATGAAGGGAAGGCAAACATATCGCCTACGTGATGAACTACAGCGTTATCTCAACATTATTTTCAAACTAATGTTATACCCAGTTTTAATTATATAACAACAGTTAAAAGCTAAGAGTTTAGTGTTTAAAAGTGCCCAATACCATTATATTATTTAAGAATTAAACAGAACAATACCTTAATTTAATGTATGACTATTAAATAAAGAATATATCATAATACCACACCGCGGTGGCCGTGTGTTTAGAGTGCCAGACGACCGAATAGAGGGACTAGGGTTCGAATCTCGGTTACGTGGTTCCATATTCGGTCAGTCTAGGATTCGTCTAAACACATACCGCGTATGCGCGCGCAGTGACCGCTTTTATTCGCTATGACGTGCATTAATGTAGCCTCGATG
The DNA here is from genome assembly GCA_025642075.2 of Ridgeia piscesae. Lineage (NCBI taxonomy): Eukaryota > Metazoa > Annelida > Polychaeta > Sabellida > Siboglinidae > Ridgeia > Ridgeia piscesae. Next base: position 116,206 of record JAODUO010002118.1, read on the forward strand.
ACATACGTTACTTCCCGGCCGAGATTCAGCTAAACACGTGCGTATGTAAACGTCACCGCCAGTTAAGATCCTAACTTGTGTTGGTGACAGCTGAGGCAGTAGTCGCTGTGTTTCTAGCTATCGACGAGGAACTCAACGGCAACCGAGTCGTTTTGGCGGGGATGGCGAACGACTATAACAAGTACATGTCATGCGTGAGGGAGTATTACATTTTGATCCAATACTAACCAATCTAGTAGAACACAATAGAAAAAATGGAATGTAGATTTTTCACAATCTCAATAAAACGAAGCAGGACACCGCGGCTGTGCACATACAGCGCCACGCGCGGCCTATTTTGTAGCCTCAGTAGTGGCTCAGGGGTAGTGCGCAGAGGCTCAGGGGTAGAGCGCAGTGGCTCAGGGGTAGAATGCTGTGGCTCAGGTGTAGAGCGCAGTGGCTCAGGGGTAAAGCGTCGGACTCTCGACTAAGAAGGCTCGGTTTCGAATCCTGTGCTGCGGTGTTAAAACCTTGGGGAAATTGTTTCACTCTACATTGCTCCAGTTCACCTACCTGTATAAATGAGTACTTGGCTATAGACAAGTGGGGGAAATGTGTACAAGAAGCCTTGGCACATTAATTGTTTGATGCTGCGCTACAAGAACGTACTTTTACTTTACTTTGCCTCGATACTAAATACCTCGCCTGACGGAAAACAACGCACTAAATCACATATGTTCGAATGCGTGACAATTTTAATTAATCCTCTTTGATTTTAAATGTGCGTGATAACAATCATATTGGAATGTTTGATGTATTACTAACGGAAACAGGATTTTGCATTGGAGGGGGCAATCCGACAACTAAGCAACCTCGGTGTGTATATATATACACACACACATATATATATATACATATATATATATATATGTATGTATATATATATATATGGCATTTTCATGGCAATTTATAAAATGGTCTGACACTGTATTAATTTTCAACGGAATAAAACATGTTTTTGATAGGACAAATCTTATTGGAAAGAATGTTTTCAATATTTGCACAATGTTCTATGTAAAAATGCTACACTCAACCATTAGCACTGAAATGACAACATTTCACTCATCTGAAATGTAAGTAATTAGCAGTACTTTGTAGCCCTATTTTCTGCTACTTTCTTGGTTTGTTCAATTGCTGTTATTTTTAAGCCATAATCTCATGTATTATGACAATAACATTTCTGAGACTGTCCTACATTTTTCAAGAGTTGCTTTTACACTGAGGTGGTGATTTTTGGGTAACGCAAGTAACAAAATTATACATTTTTATTTTACACAGTAGCCTTTGGTAGTGTGAGATTGCCCATTATAAATCTCCTCCTTCTTTTTATACTTTATTAATGATATAATCTATATCCGTATCTACTGAATCTATTCTGTGATATTGGACAATGAATATGTGCAACGTGAGTCACGTGTAACGCGAGTCACGGAAATAAGGTATTGTAACGCGAGTAACAATGCAGTTGTTAGATTTTTTATTATTCTAAGACATGTCTGTTTGTTATTGAATCATATGCTTCTTAAAACAGACTTTTGATCTCACTTCATCAATCACCTGTGAGACTCTTTTCAAACATTATATTGAATAGTAAAAAACTAAAGATCATACTTATAAAAGAGAAATTCATTAAAAACAAAAGGGTTCAAATTGACTAGATAGCTGAGTACATTATCTCTACACATAGACATTTGCTGGATGCATGCCACACTCATGGATACAAAATTGTTCTACTATTCAGATAAATGTGTCCATGTTTCATTTTAATTAAGGTTTTTACATACTAAAATATTTAGTTTTGCTTTATTAGATAGCAGTCAGTCTAGGAATTATTTAGTAACATTAACTACATAACTGTATAGGTGAAAATATCAGCAAGAATTAATGAAATATGTTAGATTGGCAATGAAAATGAGTTTTTCATAACATGTTTAATATATTTATTGTTTCTCTTAATTAGAACAGCATACAAAATTATTTAATTAATGTTTATCCATAGACATTTGACATAGTCACTGAAACTGAGTTCAGATTCTTTCATAACATTCACAGCCGCTGAACGACAGTGAAAGAGACATCTGAAGTCTGTACTCGAGGTAAATATAAAGATCACTACAAACATCAGAATGAAATGAGATGCAAAGAAGGCAAGGGAACAGAACCTGCCTTTGTCCGGACAAAATAATCTGAAGAAAAAGAGGCAAGAGAATGTGAGGAATCGAGTAGCAAATGGGAAGGCAAGACTATATAGCAATGCCAGTTGGCAAAGAAAACAACAAAAGCAAAGACGGCTTTTGGTCAGTCACTCGATCAAGCACAATTTTATTAGTGACAAAACCAGATGAACACAAAGGTGCTATTCGTGTAGTCCACATTGAAGCGGTCGTGTTGTTTTACGCTAGACATAACACAGTTTTTTTTTTTTATAAAACACTTGCACAATAAAGGTAAAGGCAACTTTTTATGAAAAATCATCACCTTCTGTATTTCTTTTAAAGCAAAATATTTCTCGATTTACAACAACATGTTCAAGTGTGCATTACTTCCTATACAATTATGCACAATTTAAAAGGTTATTGTTAGTTTTAATGTAATAATTATTGCATGTAATCTAAATTAGACTGAAACATTGATTTCCCTCAAACTAAAATATGCATAATGACTCATCTGTGATAATGTATTTCACGTAACGCCAGGCACAGTAACGCGAGTCACGCTTAATATATAATATGTTTGCATGATATAGGTCCGTGTATATACCATCTTTTCCGTTTTTAAATTAGCGAAAGAAAAACGATTTTGTTTCTCAAAACTGAAGTCCAAGAAACAAACGGGAATTCCCTCCGCAATGTATTGTGGATGTTTTGTACTCGTCAACATTTTGTTGTGCTGCCATTATCCCATGTTAAATTAAAAGGTCTGAGTTTTGTGGGTGTCTCGCAAGAGTCCAGAAGTCGTAGAAAATAGCACACAGTGAATCATAGGAGATAACCAATATACAAGTTGGTGTCGATGGAAATAGGGGACTATCCCTGTGATCCTTTTTACAGAAACACCTGCTCAGTTGTATTGGGAAACGACAGCCATACGCTCAAATACAAAGTCAAGTCAAGTCGCGACAGAAAAGAAGAATTATAGCTCCTGCAAAACTGATGAAATATAATCAGTATGAAAAAGACATGACGTTTGTCGACCTGTTGATAGATGGCATGTTCAGTTTGGAATTGTTTTTTATATAAACATCTGCATTTGGCTGTATGATTTTATGTAGCTAATTTAAAATAATTGCAAACTGAACTGAATGTCAGCAAGTGGGCCCATGCCACCTTACAAAATAGGCATCCATAGGCCAAAACACTCACACGTTGCATTCTGAATGCATTCTGATCGTACAGTAGGTATTAGTAAATGCAACATAGTCATATACGTGCATGTGACATCAATGATGACATTACTCTATCAACAAACCTTTTATGAAATGGTACATACACTGTACAATCAACAAACACAACAGATGTATGTCTGCTCCTGAATAGGATAGTTATTTGTCTGCATCAGGATGTTATAGGTATGCGTGTCCTTGTTAAATTGTACATTGTTGAAATCGCATGTGAACTGAAGTAAAGACAACGTAAAGTAAAACAATTATTGAAACTATTTGATGGGATTGACTACAAAGTACAGGCAAGCACGGTATAAATATAATTACAGGGAAAATAAATGCAGTTGATACGAGTATTTACTTTTCAATATTACATGCACATCAGAACATAACACAGCAGCAATAAATTAAATTAGGAACAGGTTAAAAACGAGTTTGGTGTATGTATAACAAAAACGGTTACTGTTATCACGATTCACGTTACAAAAAAGTAAGCACTAATACGTGGTATATCAAATGCTGGTTAGTTTTAGGCCTACCTTGTAATTGTACAACTCACACAATTAGTGCCTGATCAATTGTGTATTTAAAAATTAATCAGTTAACATATGCCTATGAAAAGTAAATCAATTAGAATAAATACACTAGTTGACGTTTGGTGGAACAAACATCAATGAATGTAATTTTATTTCACTCAATTGTCATGTTCATACATAAAAGTACATTGATAAAATATATGCAAATAAATATAAAATACGTCGACAACAACAGTATGTTTTAATAACTATATACATCATTGACACACTGGTGCAGCAGTTTCGGAATACAAACAAATGTAGTAACTTCTAATGAAATGAATAACATAATCCAAAACCATTAATCCCATTAATTAGACTGTCTAAATATACCTTTACTTGAAAAGACATTAGCTATAGCAAACATGTGCCTACTCCTACATCTCTTGAGCAAATTGCTCAATATCATGAAAGAATTGTTATACAACAAGTCAACAAATAATGTGTGGAAATAAACCTTTGCAAAGTTCACCCATAAAATAAACATTATATATATTACCAAAACATGCTGTAAATAGTTTCTTTTGTCAGCAGTAGCACATAAGTGGATTTTTTATTCAACATATTTCTCCTGGCGTACATGTCTCACGTTGAAAGGAATGTCTTACTCATCTGATAAGTTAGTAAAAATGACATTTCCTAAATATTTACAAGAGGTGGCAAGGTTTAACTAGTTACTTCCTAATGTCATTTCCTTAGACATATTTGACTTTCTAGATACAAATTACATATACATAGTATATACATTTAATATTAATATGTACATAACAAAGAAAGTAACTATATTGTGATGCTTTGAAAAAGGTATAATGTAACACAAAAATTATAAACATTATTGGCGTAATGTTTCTTATCTTTACAACTCACACAAATAATGATTACACAAGTCAGGGTCCTCGCTAAGTGGCTGAGAGGTACATGTGTAATCCCTGCATGTTTATTCGCTGTATGAAGAGTACTGGCCACCTATAGTGGTAGATGTTTTATTGTTGTACACTTAGTCTTCACATATTCATTACAGTGTGACTGAATGTTGTCTGAGTAAAGTATAACATATGTGGCATGTAAATATTATAACATAAAAACACAACATGTGTATTATTGAATTTTGGAAAAATGTATGTATGTATAAATGTGTCCTCACTTACAAAATACCATACATGTCATAGCCATGTTAATTGTCCCTTTGTCTCTTGTATAGGTAGATGCGGATGTACAGCAAAAGGAAGCTGGTATACAGTCCCATCAAAGAAAGTGAAATCACACATTACTGTCATCGATATTCAAGCTGATGTAGTTCACCAAAGAATGCCGAACGTGTCTTACTGTGTCCAGAGACGTTGACCGAAGGCTCATGCCATATTTGCTAGACCATTGCTCCCGCCATTCCATCACCAACTGCAAAACTAGACAGACATCACCACTGGGGTGTAGTGATCACAACCAGATACATTTTATCATCAAAGTAAAGGGAGAACGGAATAGAAAAGATAGTGTTCAATTTGTCATTAGAGGAGGGAATAGTTCCGTTAGAATGGAAAGAAGCAAACATTATACCATTATTTAAAAAAGGTTCGAGAAACAAGTCAGAGAACTATAGACCAGTGAGTTTAACATCGGTCATTTGCAAACTATTAGAAAGACTAATTAAAGATCACCTGGTTGATTTTCTTGTTAAAAATAAATTGATAAACCCATCTCAACATGGGTTTTTAAAAGCGAGGTCATGCTTAACAAATATGTTATGTTTTTTGGAAGATGTCACAAAGTGGCTAGATGAGGGATCACCAGTAGATATAATCTACTTAGATTTAAAAAAAGCCTGTGACAAAGTGCCACACCAAAGACTACTACTTAAACTAAAGGCGCATGGCATAGGAAATGGTATGATCAACTGGATAGAAAAATGGCTTATTGATAGAAGACAAAGAGTACTAGTTGATGGGGAGGTTTCAAACTGGAAATCGGTTTTGAGTGGAGTACCGCAGGGATCAGTACTGGGACCTATTTTATTCTTAATATATATCAATGATTTGGATGATGACATAACAAGCAAGGTTTTGAAGTTTGCGGACGACACAAAAGTGTTTAGGAAAATTAACAGTGATGCAGATAGACAGCATTTACAAGATGATCTTAATAAATTGATAGAATGGTCTGAGAAGTGGCAAATGATGTTTAATTTTGGAAAGTGTAAGTGCCTTCACACAGGACATGGGAATGAAGATGCACAATATACAATGGGTGATACTGTACTAAATACTACCTTAAAGGAAAAGGACTTAGGGTTAACTATTAGTGCTGACATGAAGGTATCAGAGCAGTGTGGAATTGCAGCAGCGAAGGGAAACCAAATTCTTGGATTAATTAGGCGAAATATAGTGTACAAAGAAAAAGAACTAATAATACCGCTGTATAAAACAATAGTTAGGCCTCACTTAGAATATTGTATACAAGCATGGAGGCCATATCGCAAGAAGGATATCGATATGCTAGAAAGAGTACAAAGGAGAGCAACCAAAATGATACAAAAACTCAGCAATTTTAGTTATGAAATGCGTCTAAAAGAATGTGGTTTAACAACACTAGAAACCAGGCGATTGAGAGGATATCAGATCGAGGTGTTTAAAATATTGAATGGATGTGAAAATATTGACAGAAATATTTTTTTCACAGTCAAGGAAGAGAGAAGGACTAGAGGACATGGAGTTACATTAGCAAAGAAGCAGTGTAGACTAGATATTAGAAAATTTTCATTTTCACAAAGAACAGTAAACGAATGGAACAGATTATCAGCTGATTGTGTAGGTGCTAGTAGTGTTAATATATTTAAAAATAAAATCGACATATACCTAAGAAGGGCGGGGTATACTTAGATAGATAGGTTGGACTCTCGATCAGCCAAATGGCTTCCTAGTCCACCTACCATCTAGAGTTGAATCTCTAGGTGGCAATCTTGTTAAATCTTGTTAAATATTCGCATCGCAAACAACATGCATTCTGTTTGTCACTATTCAGTCATGGTAACTGACTGACCTGGAAACCAGTGTACACGCGATCAGTACTGGGAAGTCTGTCACGGATGCAAAACATAACACAGCTGGGATCAGCTGCCACGACATTTAATATGCAGCATCTTGCACGACTCATGGCTCCATGATATTGTCCGCGATCATGGGCAAATACAACTGTCAGGCATAGCATATTAACTTGTGGAACTAGTGGTACTAAGCACACTAGTTCACTGGTCAGTGTCTTGTTGATCTGTAAAGAAAAGCATATATTCAATTGGAGTAAACAAATAAGGATCATCTTATTAGAGTTAAGTGTATATAATTATGTTTTCATTGCCATAATAATCAACTATACAAAATAAATTTGCATTTATGACCTACCGCATTTCACAAAATGGCAGCAAAAACGTTCTGCTTACCGGGATTGGATTGTTACAGGAATTCTTCCGGGGAGGTAGGGGGTGGGTTTGTATATGTGGATATGAGGGAATATTGCTATTTATTTCTCAACCATTATGAATTTTATTGTTTTATTGTAAGAGTATATTTCCATCACCGAATATTCAAGCATTCATAATATGCATGTTTACCTTTTTCAATACTGAATAACTGATTTGATTTGTATTTTGTATTGTTGAGTCATTGTTGTATGCTAACTTCCTTTTAAATGTGTATACATATATCTGTATTGACACACTAATGTGCAAGTGCAAAAGTCAACCTAGGTTTCCGTGTCCAAAGATATTATTATGAAAATGTGAATAAAAGCAAGGGTGTATTTATATGAACATATTTTTTATAATGTATACGTTGTTGATTGTTAAAATGTGTACATTACCTGCATTGATCAAATGTGGGTCTCCTGCAGCCTGTCCTCCTTCCATCTTCCTAACACAGATGACTACCTTAGGCTTGGCATCCCTGCCTCATTTCATTCCAACTCTTTCATTTTACTGTGGCCTGTACCGATATCATAATTCAACTTATAATATTATGTATTCATATATTGCTGAGATGAAAATCGATACACATTTTTGTAAATATATAAGAACAGCTGGCACATGTATATGCAACTTGAAGACAAGTATTATGTATTACACAGACTACAGCTAGGCATTAATTTAAAATGTACTAAAATGCATGAGATAATGGATGCTACCCTAAAATTACCAAGTTTCTTGCAAGATCAACGGGAGCTTACTGGTAAATTCTCCCAAACCAACGTTACATATCATTTAGTCCCTCACGTCATCTAATCTCTCTAGATATGTGGTTTCACAACGACATAGCTTATTAACAAGATTCTTCGATCACATACAACACTCAACACCGATACAGGCTGCATCTGGCTGAGCTAGATGCAGGGGCTGTGATGCCGAAGGCGACTGCCATACTCTACTGCCATATGAGACTTTCTCACTGAGTTAGTCTTATTTAGAGAATCCGCGTCGAGTAGGCCTATACATATACTGTAATGTAGACATTCGCAAGTTGCGGTTCACGTTGATTTAGCCCACGAATACACGCTGTTGTTGTTAACTGCGATAATGCACTTACATTTTAATACGTATCTTCATACAAGAAGCACTTCGGAATCTTCGTCATGACGCGCAAAAGCACGTGTGACTTGTTATTGTGCTGTAGGAAGAAGATCTCGCGTAAAGCACGTGAACCAAAAAACGCAGGACGTCGACAGCTGAATATTGTTTCGCCCGTTATACCCGGTGTAACGACAGTTCTTTTATGACGATTAAAAATGACAAGTACGCATTTTAAAATCAAATTGGCTAAGGCAGCATACTAGTTAAACTATTAATATATTACACATCTGGACATTAAACAACTGCATTGGCGTTGATCAAACAATATAGTATAGTCAATGTCTCGCCAGCCGAACACGCTCGCGAGTCGAACACTTGTGAATATCGCTTATAAATTCCGCCAAATGTAACATAGAATGCGCTAAACATGTACATTTGGCAAATACACAAACAACCTGATTGACAAAGATGTAAAATGAGGTTTGTGAATATACATTTTCTGGAGCCGATTGGGGACTGTACTGGCGGCCTAGCGGCACGGAACTCTGTTCGCGCGACATCATCTCGAGGGGGTATATTTGTAAGTATTTCGCTAAAACATACATTTTTAACAATTTATTGCACAAGTAGAATACAATTAATGTTACGTATTTTGAATATCGATATATTTTGCAAATGTTTCGTCATATATTGGAAAAATCGGCATGTTTTGATTCATGTGTTCGACTCGCTGTCTGGCCAGTAATGCTAATGGCAGTAGGGTAATTTTTTTCCATACCAACAAGACATGAACCTGATTAATTATAACATTAGGAGTCCCTTGAACTGGACTTTAGTTTGCAAATCTATACCGTATGGCATTTTGCAATCGTAATTTAGCTTAGACTGGGGTTCTACCCAAATTAAGAAATATACTATTACTAGTCTAGGACTAGGTGAGTAGTCTAGACTAGGAGCAGTAGAGTAGGAGACAAATAATATTGAAATGTCGTTCACTTACCGATCAAACCAAAGCCGGAAACAATCGTGAATGTTAACAAAGAATCCATAGTAATGTTTAGAACTGCGTATACTATACAGTTAGAAGAAAGTTATAAAATCACGAAGAAATCACTTCCCTGAATGATTGATTACGCTAATCCAATATGGCAGTTCGCAAGTTTTGTAGCAAAATAGTAACTCGTTTCCAATAAACGGAACAGGTACATTACATTTCCTCTCCAATTAGCTTAGTATTGCCCCTTAGATGTCTTTATGATGTACGTTTAAAGGTAAACAGTAAGTTCAAACATCATGGGAAAAAATCGTCAACCATTCTGAGAAGAATAAACGTACACATAATCCAGTGCAATTACAGTTCAAGTTGCATTAACTTCATCAATGAAAGTCTTGCTTCTGCGGTGCCTTGCGGATCCGTGAAGGGTAACGGTTTTCTTTCAGTGACGAAGACACTGAAGTGTCCAGTTTCACACGTAGTAATTGATTTTTCTTTAGACATAGAACTTTGTAATATAATTATGTAGTTAGGTATAGATAATATATATGCTCGAAGATGCCTGGACCAGCGAGCTTCTGTGACAGGCATCTGTGAGCAAATAATATATTATTTATATTTTGCTATTCAGAGCTATTATGTATCAGAATAAACATTACATATATATATATATAAATAATATATATATATATAGATATATATATATATATATATATATACTCGACGATGCCTGGGCAGGCATCTGAAAGCAAATAATATATAAATTATATTTATTGTTGATATATTTATTGTTGATATATTTATTGTTGATACATTCAAATGCAAACTCATACAAACATTGTCGCGTACCCACTTACAGAGACAGAAGATTCACACTGTCACCTCCATGTTGGTTTCTGTCACGAATCATGACCCTGGTGCAAAATCGGTGTTGTGTACACTAATCTAATCTGTATATTTTTTTCTCCAGAAAATGCAATCGACAAAAGAAAAACGAGTGAATGTGAACATTGACACGCAACATGCGTGGATTTTCAACACTGGAATAACAGCATATATTATATACACTGTGCTTGGATTTATGACACTGGACTGACAATATATGCAATGAGTCTGTAATGTCTTGTGAACATTGGCATGTGGATATATCAGTGCTTTGAACAATGATACACATCACCATTGATTCTGAATACCTACCACAGCCAACAGAAACCAGATCAAGCCACAGAAAGAACAACACACACAGCTACAATATCCCCTACTGCAGGACACAGTACAGACAGATGTCATTCTTCCCCCGGACCATCCCTGAATGGAACAGCCTGCCTCAGGAAATAGTGGCAGCCAAGTCCCTGGACTGTTTCAAGTCCAGGCTTGCTGCCCACCTGTAACCAGACAGACCACCCCTCCCCTTCCCTCTTATTTCTTATGTCTACTACCCCCCATCTACTATGTCACACACCCTTTCACTACATTTCAGAAGTGTCTACTGCAACCTCCACAAATCAGCATAATCATCAAAACATTGATGTTGGCTGATTAATAGAAGAAGAAGCCTGGTGGTGTAGTTGGCACCTGATGTGGCTTATGAACATCGATACACTTCACTTGGCACTGATTGCCACTGAACTTAAATATTATAAACATTGAGTCAGCAATGCGTTACATTTTTTACAGTCAGCTCTCATTACATGCAATGAAGCTGATTGGATGTTGTACTTCTATTTCACTCGTTTCCCATGTATACATGTCGGCTGCATACTGTGAACAATATAGAATATTATTTCATATTAAAATGCGAGACATTGTACAAAACAAAGTTGATCGCAGTATTATTGGGTTTACTTTGTACTGTGATACCGTATATAAAGTTAAAGAAATATTACACTGGACATTAAATACTGGCAATTAGGTCAAGGTTAAAAGTTAATACACAATTTTGTTGATAAACATGTACACATTTTCTACTTCAATAATTCATAACATGTTACAATCAATGTGTCGCACTTCATAAATTAAATAGGATATTTGCAAAAAATAAATAGATCTATGGTCATTCTAGGTCAATTAACTAGATCGTCAAGGTCACAATACAATTGCCCACATTCATTGATTAGTTATGATTAATTTTAGCACTGAAATTATTCACAATAACAATATTCTGACAAATACAATTACGTTAAGGTCAACTTTAAAAAGAAATGTCATTAATGGTTCACACTCTGATATGCCATTATATTTTGACTATATGAACATAAATGATCCATTGCAACAATATGTATGTGGAATTACAAACTATTCAGTTCATGAATTGCACTTAATAATATAATTAGGTCATCTCTCAATATAGATCACCTGCCAGCATTAGTCAGTTATCTAGGTCACGCCAAGGTCATATCAAGGTCACGATATATGGGGGTCAATACTTGGTTATTAATATTTGATGTTACATAAATACCTTATCAGAACAATATTCTGGCCAATACAATTACGTCAAGGTCAACTTTAAAAAAGAAATGTCATATCTTTTGGTTTCATTGTCTGCCACTTGGCGGCAGCACAAATTTCAGGTCACAGAAAATGGATATGAAAACTGTGGACACTTTGGCCTGTTTTTCTGACTCAAAAATGTCGAATAACTTTGTTAATAATAAAGCTATTGAAAAAAATCAAAAAGGGTTGTAAACTAGATAGCATACACTTAAAAAATGATGCTATGCTAATTTTGAAAATTTTCTTGACTAGGTGAGTAGTCTAGGACTAGGAGCAGTAGAGTAGGAGACAAATAATATTGAAATGTCGTTCACTTACCGATCAAACCAAAGCCGGAAACAATCGTGAATGTTAACAAAGAATCCATAGTAATGTTTAGAACTGCGTATACTATACAGTTAGAAGAAAGTTATAAAATCACGAAGAAATCACTTCCCTGAATGATTGATTACGCTAATCCAATATGGCAGTTCGCAAGTTTTGTAGAAAAATAGTAACTCGGTTCCAACCAACGGAACAGGTACATTACATTTCCTCTCCAATGAGCTAAGTATTGCCCCTTAGATGTCTTTATGATGTACGTTTAAAGGTAAACAGTAAGTTCAAACATCATGGAAAAAAATCGTCAACCATTCTGAGAAGAATAAACGTACACATAATCCAGTGCAATTACAGTTCAAGTTGCATTAACTTCATCAATGAAAGTCTAGCTTCTGCGGTGCCTTGCGGATCCGTGAAGGGTAACGGTTTTCTTTCAGTGACGAAGACACTGAAGTGTCCGGTTCCACACGTGTGGCAGTGGTTTGCGGTACTGCATCACGTTTCTTCTCTTCTTCTCCTTCGGGGAGAACGGATGACGGAGGATAACCACTGGGCGACACAATCGCGGCTTTCGGTAGCGAAATCGGAGCCGAGATTGTTGAGCAGGCGTCGTGAAGTTCCTCAATGGGTCTTCGCCAGATGATACCAGATGTTGTCTCGACTTGATATTACACGGGACCAGTACGTGACACGACGGTACCGCAAACCTAGTTCTCATTACCCCGATAATTTCGCACTGCTAATGATTGTCCTACAATGTGTTCACGATGTTGACCAGTTGGACGAATTGCTTGTGACATCTGTTTCGCAGCCATGTCCCGGCCTAAGTCTGGTTTCAGTACATCTAGTCGAGTACGAAGATTTCTTCCGTAAAACAACTTTGCGGACGTATCATTGGTGGTGGCGTGTAGAGGATATATGTATGCCATTAGGCAATTTGACAGTTTCCGTTCGATAGAACTGGCTTGCAATTTCATTTCGCGAAGAGAGTGTTTGAAAGTCTGCACAAATCTTTGCGCCAATTCGTTGGGTGCAGGATGATAAGTTGCATATTTCAAATGTTTATTTCCATTGGTTTTGGTGAACTGATCAAATTCTTCTGACGTAAACTGCGGTCCATTGTCAATGACAAGAAACTCGGGCTGAACGTTACGAGAGAATACACTTCGTAATATTTGAATGAATGAAAGTTTATTTAACAGCAACAACAACAACACAGGAATATACAACATAGTATTGGAAAATATTACAATACATAATGGTAAAGACAATACAATAAAATACACTTCCATGATTGGTGAATCGCTGCTGCTGTTAAAGCAGAAGTCATAAGACCTGTAAGGCGCTATGCCCTTTTCAACTCAGATTCATAATAGTTGTAGTAAGATTTACCAGATTGAATAAAAAAGCAACAGTAATGGTATTGTTTATCATTCTGTTAACTGTTCATAAATACGAAGAAAGTAACGTCGATTTAAAGGGAACCAAAAGGGAAAAGTTACATGCTATGCAAGTTAAAGAGTTAATACAAACGAACTATTTTGAACGGTAATCCAATTTGTAACGTCAGTGGCTTACAGCTAAAATCATTTCAAAGTGGACAATTTTACTAAAATCACCGACTCCGTGAAGGCGTCCATGAACAGCGAAAAACGCGCTGATCCCTGCTGTTAGACCAACCAGCTCGCAGAACCGACTTTAAAGTCACGTGTCCGATGACGTATTAAAATGTTTATAACCGTTGTAAACACAATGTTATAACATACGCGAACTTCGAAGAAGGACGTCCGTTCGAAAAAACGTTGCTTCGAATAAGATGTTTCTCACCGTATATAGTGGGTCAAGATCCGCAGAAAAGTCGAGTTTTGAAGTATAGAGCGATGTACACGATATTGGCGCGATATTTAGTCGGGTTACCGGTCGAAACCTTCCGTCGCCGTAGCAAAGTCAGAGCGCGCAAAAAGGTTAGTAAATATTATTAAGTCTTCTGTATCTAAATTATTTAAATCTTGCACCATTATACATATTGCGATGTCTGTCGTTATGACTTATGTACATACTGATATTGTCCATAAACGTCCACCACATTTAACGTTCTAGAAGGTATGTACATGGTCATGTGATCATGATTCATGAAGCCGCTAACTAGGACTAGGTCCAAGCGAGTTAGGCCGTCCGATATTGTTATTCATTATTATTAGTTGTATTATATTCTACTTTGAATGGTATCATGTTTGCATGAGCAGAGGTGCATGAACCTGTGCATGAACATAGAAATAAGGTAAAGCTACGTGACCATAACACAGCTGAATGCAAGCCACATCATAGACGTCATAGTCAATTCGCATGAACGATAATATAGGATAGCACTTTTTATCACTCGCTAAATAAGTTTTCAAAAAGTACTGCCTTTCGTAGCTAAGCAGTTCCTATTTTCAGGTTGACCATTCTGAAAGTGCCAGCATGACTGCTATATTTGTCAGTAAATATATTATCCAAACATCGAAAACTGGCATTGCGAATGTTGTTTTCAATCATGTTATTTGTTCAGTGAGAGAACAAATTACAAATTATGTGTGCTGTATCAGTTCAGCTACTCATACAACTTTGATACTAGGACATGTTACAAGCTTTGAAAATTTGCAATATAGCCTTTATTGGTAGGTAGAGTTTCTTGACATATTGAGACACACTCGGCAAATAAGAAGAAACATTAACACACCCCATTAACAGACTAGCATACTATACTAGATGGAACGTGGACTTGTAGATATCCCACAAGATCGCTTTATCATATCCAACACTAGATCTTCAGGTAAACACTCGGTAAACATTTGGAACCAGTTTCTTCCCCACCACAATAAGAGTGGAATGATCTACCCTCAACCACTGTGTCGTGCAAATCACTAACCTAATTCAAAAATAATTCAATCCAATAGTTTAGCAAGTAAGTCAGATGATCCACCAATATGATATTTTGCCAGTTAACAATATACATTGTCATATATATTCCTGTTCGTTTAATATTTTGAGGTGCCAACGTTTGTGTTTATTAGCTAATAGAAATTAAAGCACTTAAATGTCATTATCACCAGTTTTATTAAAGACAACCACACTTGATAACAAGCCACTCTATATAAGATACAACATGACACAAACAATGTAGCGATAAATGTTATTGTGGTAATTTTGTGAGAGGAATGTCATAGTGGAGTGAAATGTTTGTAAGACGCAGTGTTATTTTACCAATTATGTCTGATTAGAAATAATTGGTCATTTGCAATGCAACTTCAATACCACGTTTACCAACATTGGGAAATTGCATGACTGAGCACTGGCAAGTCTAGTGCATACACACTAAGTGATCATACAATCAGTTATCATACCTTAGTTTGTGTAATCACCACACAAACATACACATATATCTATTCAATGAAGACAGCAGCTGGAGCAGCATCATCATCTATCTGTCTGTGCAGGCACTGTGCAATAATATGAATGCAGTTCTAGTGGTAGTGCAGCTCAGTATATGTCACTCCTGTCACCTGTCAAATTAAGATCTTAGATTTAACAAGATTTAACAAGATTTAACAAGATTTAACAAGATTCACCTAGAGATTCAACTCTAGATGGCAGGTGGACTAGGAAGCCATTTGGCTTATCGAGAGTCCAACCTATCTATCTAAGTATACCCCGCCCGTCTTAGGTATATGTCAATTTTATTTTTAAATATATTAACACTACTAGCACCTACACAATCAGCTGATAATCTGTTCCATTCGTTTACTGTTCTTTGTGAAAATGAAAATGTTCTAATATCCAGTCTACACTGCTTCTTTGCTAATGTAACTCCATGTCCTCTAGTCCTTCTCTCTTCCTTGACTGTGAAAAAATATTTCTGTCAATATTTTCATACCCATTCAATATTTTAAACACCTCAATCTTATCTCCTCTCAATCTTCTGGTTTCTAGTGTTGTTAAACCACATTCTTTTAGACGCATTTCATAACTAATATTCCTGAGTTTTGGTATCATTTTGGTTGCTCTCCTTTGTACTCTTTCTAGCATATCAATATCCTTCTTGCGATATGGCCTCCATGCTTGTATACAATATTCTAGGTGAGGCCTAACTATTGTTTTATACAGCGGTATTATTAGTTCTTTTTCTTTGTAAACTATATTTCGCCTAATTAATCCAAGAATTTGGTTTCCCTTCGCTGCTGCAATTCCACACTGTTCTGATACCTTCATGTTAGCAGTAATAGTTAACCCTAAGTCCTTTTCCTTTAAGGTAGTATTTAGTACAGTACCACCCATTGTATATTGTGCATCTTCATTCCCATGTCCTGTGTGGAGGCACTTACACTTTCCAAAATTAAACAGCATTTGCCACTTCTCAGACTATTCTATCAACTTATTAAGATCAACTTGTAAATGCTGTCTATCTGCATCACTTTTAATTTTCCTAAACACTTTTGTGTCGTCCGCAAACTTCAACACCTTGCTTGTTATGTCATCATCCAAATCATTGATATATATTAAGAATAAAATAGGTCCCAGTACTGATCCCTGCGGTACTCCACTCAAAACCGATTTCCAGTTTGAAACCTCCCCATCAACTACTACTCTTTGTCTTCTATCAATAAGCCATTTTTCTATCCAGTTGATCATGCCATTTCCTATGCCATGGGCCTTTAGTTTAAGTAGTAGTCATTGGTGTGGCACTTTGTCACAGGCTTTTTTAAAATCCAAATAGATTATATCTACTGGTGATCCCTCATCTACCCACTTTGTGACATCTTCCAAAAAACATAACATATTTGTTAAGCATGACCTCGCTTTTAAAAACCCATGTTGAGATGGGTTTATCAATTTATTTTTAACAAGAAAATCAACTAGGTGATCTTTAATTACTCTTTCTAATAGTTTGCAAATCACCGATGTTAAACTCACTGGTCTATAGTTCTCTGACTTGTTTCTCGAACCTTTTTTAAATAATGGTATAATGTTTGCTTCTTTCCATTCTAACGGAACTATTCCCTCCTCTAATGACAAATTGAACACTGTTGCAAGCGGTATGCTGATTTGTTCTACAATTTCCAATAGTAATTTGGGAGGAATTCCATCCACTCCAGGTGATTTATTATCCTTCATATCTCTTAATTTCATAGCTACCATTGTTGGGGTTACAATTAGTTGTCCTAAATAGTCAAACTCTCTCCCTTCGAACTTAGTCTCAAGTACTGGTAATATACTAATATCTTCCCTGGTAAACACCGAACTAAAGTACTCATTTAGGTTTTCTGCCATTAAGAATCCCTGTGTTATTATGTTTCCATCACTACCTTCTAGAGGACCGACCTTATCCTGAACTTTCTGTTTACTTCGAACATACGCATAAAAACTCTTGCTGTCATGTTTTATATTAAAAGCAATTTTTTGTTCGTAGCTTCTCTTTGAATTTCTAATGTCAGCTGTAGCTTGATTAAGAGCTTATTTATAAATACTATAGTCTTCTTCACTTCCAGTATGTCTATATCTCTTCCACATCATTTGCTTGTACTTGATTTTTCTAATGGCTTCCTTCGATAAGTGTTTCTTCTTTGACCGTTTCCCGTATTTTTTCAACGGAACAAATTTGTCAACGACGCAGTCAATTTCACTCTTAGTGAGTGTATGTCATCTGCCAGAAATCTTATGTACTCTACCCATGATCCATGACCCGTTCCATCCTTACAGTCCCATTTGCTTTCTTGATAAATGTATCTAGCCTAATCCTGTCCTGGTTGTTAATATTGCCACTCCAACACACTGCACCAAAGTAAAGGACACTGTTCACTATTGCAGTGTAACATATTATGCTACTTATTTGGCGCACAATGAATGATCTTTTTTCATACAAAAACTGAGTAAATTCAAACAGTCAACATTTAGCAGTACAGCATGTCCTGTTTATTTATAGGGATGGCACCATAGCTCTAGCAAGAACGTCCGGCGACGTCTTAGCGAACCCTGACAACATGGCTGTTTTCTGGTCAAGACGCAAGTAATTGGAGCTGCGAAAGACACTACACCTGTATGTTTACCTGCAGATCCATCAGCCCATGGTAGACAGAAAGAGTGAATGGTGAATTACATCTTTGTCAGAACTCTCTTTACTCAGCTGTGTAAACAAGTAATTGGCTATAGACAGTGGTGGATATTTGTTCACGAACCGTCTTGATTAATTAATTACAGCTTGGCTGGATGCTTCCCACAGTCATGAGATGGTGTTTAATTGAATAGGTCTGCCAGGGAGTAAAGTGTAAAGCACTTTGGATAATGCTGAGCAGACATGGGGTCAAATACATTGAAATTTATTTAAATACAAATACTCTTGAGGGATCCAAATACTTTTAATTCCTAAACACCAATTACAGATACTTAAAAAGTATTTAAATACTTTCAAATACAAATATATTTGACTCCATGTCTGAGGATTGGATACTGCACTATATAAGAACTGTGTTGACAGGTGACATATGAAAATGGAGGTAACTCAATCCATTATCATTGTAGAAAATACAGTAGAATACATGTTGTGTTTTTTTATATAAAATCATTGGAACTGGGCATGCTACTCGAAATGTTCTACATTTTTTGGTATATTTATACTATGGAATAATGTGTGGTGTTTTCTTTGTATGAAATGTCTTTTGTATTATATAAATGTTGTATCATGTTAGTTTACTTGGTGTTCTGGTTACTCTAATGTTATTTTAATTGTCAATAAATTGTCAGCAACACATTTCACTGTTGTTACAATACATGAATACATATTTGTTGGCAGATACATGTGAAAGTTGTCTAACCGAAGTACTGTCTGTTCCATACACAGAATATAACATCAATGGCCATTTGTAATATATCATGGCACATCTGAAACAGAACCAGATGTTTAAAAGAGTTGTTCATGAATAAGAAATATTAGTAGCACAATGTGGAACCTCACAGCTACTATTATGGTTAACTAGCCACTATCATGGTTACCTCGACAACAAAGTTACATTGCAATTAAGATCACCGCAGAATATTCGTAAATATGTCCACATATGTTATAGTTTAGAATATTTGTTCTGCTAGTTGTGTTACTTTTCCCCTGTTCAAATGGCTATTTTTAATAGAGATATTCCACTGTACATATATTTCAGCTAAATAAACTTTATTATTCAGCATGAAGTCGATTTCATAAAGAACATGGGTGGTGATTTTCTTTTTTATTTAGCCCTCCAGAATTATGCTCCAAACCCTCCCTTTAAATATACCACGCCTATTAAAAGAACAATCAATATTGACATACATCTGTTTCATAGCCGCACAGGACCAAGCCTGTTACTCTGTGTCAGGCCGAGATATATCGGAGAGCCATTACCCCATATGATAGGTCTTTCAAATTGGGTAACCTCAAGTTGTGTATAACATATCCGACACTACACCACTGACTTGGAGAATAATACATGGCATGGCTGTGACTAAGTAAAATCTAACTGAATCCCGGGACCGAATGGGAGGTGGCCATCAACATACCTGTCAGTGTCACTGACCCGGCATCGACTCACTTAGTTGGCGTTGATATTTGAATTACTTAAATTATTATCCAGCCCGGACTTCATAATGAACATTTAGGCCAATATTTCTTAGACACATAAATACTTACCTTCACCGACAGGCTCTGTGTGCAGAATAGCAGTCTCTTGAGGAGTCTTCCTAACAGTAGTAACAGGCTTTCGAAGTTTCGGCGAGTTTCGACCACTTGTCAATGTCGCCTCGGCTTGTTACTCGCCTCTGCATTTCGGCTTCCGGCGGGTCTTGTTTACCAGGTTTACCAGCGTGTTCAGTGCTATCTTGAAAATGTTGGCTCTTATTGGTGCAACCGAAATTCAGCTATTTCTGAACGAGAATCATGTTCGCTTCCCTATACGAAGCGGATGTATAGAGCGCCACCTGGCGATTATTTTTAATACATATTTGCCAGATCTGCCGCTCATTGCGCCGTACACTGATTACGCCACACAGCAGTCAAAATGGCGCGACTGACGAACTTTGATAGAAAAGGTGTTCAGGTATTTTTACTAATAAACCACCGACTTTAAAAATGTGATTACCATTCAAAATAGTTCGTTTTTATTAACTCTTTCATGTGCATAGCATGTCACTTTTCCCTTTTGGTTACCTTTAACAAAATTCTTAAATTGTTGCAAACTTAGCTACTTCGATGGTCTTTGAAGAGGTTTTCGACTGTTGCTGATCACCTCGGGCCATTTCGGGTGTGCATCTATGACGATGAGAACATAGTTCCTTGAAAGTTGCCGGCATAGTCAACATGCACACGTTGCCCAGGTTTACTTGGCCATTCCCAAGGGTGTAAAGGGGCATGTGCAGGCATCTTCTGAAAGCTTTGACACCCTAGGCACCCTTTTGCCATCTGTTCAATGTCACTCAATTCCCGGCCACCACACATAGCTTCTGGCCAGGGATTTCAAGTTGATCACTCCTCAGTGCCCTTCCTGTAGCAAGTGCAGAACCTGCGGGTGAAGTTTAGCTGGTATTATTGCCCTGATTCCCCACATAAGACATACCTGTTGCAGGGAAAGTTCGTGCCGACGCGTGTAGTAATGAGCGATTTTATTGTCATCTACATATGACCAGCCATCCAAGGTTTGAGCATATACCTTCGACAGAATTGGATCATTGTGACTCACGTATTATTCGAGCATTGAACACTGTAACTGCCTGCACTTGAGATATATGGAAGTCTTCCACTGGATCGATTAATTCTTCATCCTGTTGGCAAGTTTCCTCCATTGGAAGACGTGATAATGCATCAGCGTTCGCATGTCTGGAAGTATTCCGAAACTTTAGTTCATAGTCCATTCTACACAAGAACACTCTGTAGCGCTGAAGTCTAGCAGATGTCAGTGTTGGCACTCCCTTGTTTGGACTAAGAGCAAAGGCTGATGGCCCGTCACTAATGTGAAGTGGCGGCCATATAGGTACGAGTGCAATTTCTTCACACCCCAAATCGCCGCAAGTGCTTCCTTGTCAATTTGGGCATAGTTACGTTCTGCGGATGTTAGTGAACGTGACACGAATCCGATTTGTCTGTCAGTTCCATCTCCCATTACGTGACACAACACGGTGCAAGTCCCGTAAGTTGATGCGTCACATTCCAACTTTATTGGCAAATGGGGTCATAGTGTGTTAACACCTGATCGGAGCTGATCATGCGCTTTGTTTCTGTAAATGCTTTCTCGCACGTTTCAGCCACAGCCACTTTCTTCCCTTCTCCAGCATCTGGTTCAGTGGCCACACTACTGAGGACAGATTGGGCAAAAATCGATGATAGTAATTGAGTAGGCCCAGATACGCCCTCAGCTGAGTCACATTCACCGGTCTGGGTGCATTTACTACATCGTCGATCTTGTCAGGCATCTTGTGGAGTGGTTGTTTTTCAATTCTGTGTCCGCAGTATGTGTTGTTATTTCAGCTCTCATGTTGTAGTCGCACATTTGTTCGAGAACTTGGTGCGAGTTCTCTTAGTGCACTTGGTAGGTATTCCCCGTGAATATGGTGTCATCCAAAATCACCTGCGTTCCTGGAATATTCTGTAATATCTGGTCTATCGTTCTTTGTCAGATTGCAGCTGCAGATGCGACGCCAAACAACAGTCTGTTATATAGATACAGACCTTTGTGCATGTTGATTGTAAGATACTTCTTTACATTTCGTGTTGTAAGTATGCATGGGGCAGTTCGATCTTGGTGACCAGCCGCGAGATTAGCGAATATATATTCAATCCCAGGTAGAGTATACTGACCTACTTTCAATTCTGGATTGATACTGACCTTGAAATCACCGCATACTCTTATCAATCCATTTGCCTTGGATACTGCGACGCCCGGAGTTGCCCAGTCGCTCCAATCGACTTTGGTAATGATTCCTTCGTTCTCTAGTTTCTGCAATTCCGCGACGATTTACGGTCGTACTTCTAGCCTTGTGACATTTTGCGGTCGTTCCTTCCTTGAGATTCAGTTTTGCCTTAAGGCCCTTAATGGCCCCAAGTCTACGTTGAAATACATCTTCAAACTCCAACTTCATTTCCTCCAGTTGTTGCTGCAATCTCTCTGTACGCTGTGTTGCAGCAAGGTGTTTTGCTGAACTTCCAGTCTAGCTTGATATTATAAAACCACTGGCGCCCAAACAACGCTGGCCCTCCATTCATGACAACAAACAGTGGAAACCTTTGTTGTTGTCCGTTGTATTCAGCATCGACATCCACCATGCCAAGTGGAGAGATTTCTTCGCCAGAATAGGTCTTTCAGTTCTCCGAGGTATACATTATCTTCTTCCCCGGGAAATATTTACCAAACTGTTGTTTGTTTATCACGGATACGATTAAACCTGTATCTAGCTCCATCCGCAATGGAGTTCCATTGACCTTTGGACTCACCCAAATAATATTTTATCAGGTGATCTATTCATCGAATGTATCTCCAAAGCAACCACATTCTCATCAATGTCTATCTTCGAGAATGTGTACTGGTGTACGTTGGGAACATGTGTGTTCCCCACCAGTGTTGCTGCGCGATGAATTTCCTCCCTGGTTACGTTGTTTTTCATAGAGTCCTCCATTTGACTGGCATGCTGGCTCGGGGTGTCCTTTCTGTTCACATTGGTGACACTGTGTATCTCTGAACCTGTATTCATCAGGAGTATTTCCATTCCGTGCACATCTGAAGCATGGGTTTCGGTACTATCTCCTGTTTTCCCTAGGTTGGAATTTGTAGCGGCCCCATCTCTGTACTGCTCAAGCTCAACAACATCCTTCGTAGCCGTTTCTACGGCTACACAAATGTCCAGTGCACTGTCAAACGTCATGTTTCTCTCTAACAACAACTGCTTTTGTGTTTGTTCATTCCGAAGGCCACACACTAGTCTATGTCGAAGAGAATCTCCAAAGTTGCCCCTCGAATTCACAATATTCTGACAGCTTTCTATTTTGTGCAACGTATTGCGCGACTGTTTCGCCTTCCTGCTGTCTCTCTTATGGAATCGAAACCGTTCTGCAATTACGAAAGGCTTAGGTGATAAATGTTTGCGGAGTA
This sequence comes from Ridgeia piscesae, assembly GCA_025642075.2. Lineage (NCBI taxonomy): Eukaryota > Metazoa > Annelida > Polychaeta > Sabellida > Siboglinidae > Ridgeia > Ridgeia piscesae. The sequence continues at coordinate 139,709 of JAODUO010002118.1, forward strand.
TCTCAGTCAACTGCGCGAATGTCTTAGTTGCAGGTTTATATCTCTTAACAAGCTGTATGTCTTACCACCGATAAGACTCAGTAAAGCTGGCACTTGTTTCGCATCTGGAACGTCATTTGCCAGAAAATACTGTTCCTAACGTTCGTAGTAACGTAAACTGATTAACATTACGTTTATGTCTGCTAAAGGCAAAGAAAGTGCGTCATGGCATGGGCGAAAATAGACGTCAGTTTCAAAGCTTTCATTTTCGTGGATAAATCACATCTGCCAGTGTCATCTGACCAGTTATTTCTATCTTTATTATCACCAGATTGAAGTTAATTAGCGGAGACCAATAAATGGCGCCATTTTGGTGATTTGATTCTCCCAACGTACTGATGTCATTCAGTGTATTTCGGCCAATGTACATCCGTAACGCTTCTATCTGAGATTTCCGTGGCAACTCCTTGTCAGGTAATCCGCAAAAATGGCGTAGTGCCAGTTGTGTTGATGTTGGAACATCGCATATATCGAATGGATTGACGAATGTATCGAATGGATCGACGGTATTGAATGGATCGATGATATCGAAAGTTCGACGGTATCGAAGACATCGACGGTATCGAAAGGTCAACGGTATTGACGTTCGTTACATATCGAATAACGCGATACATCAAAGAAACTGTATATAACTTATGCAAGTACCGCGATACTTCGATATATCGAGTATCGAACCAGCACTAGTTGCATCCCAAGTACCGGTTGCTGAACTCATTGTGTGAACCAATACGTTCGCAGTTAACTTGGAAAAACGATACAACAGTATACTAAATATGCATCACATAAATATATAATTGAAATAAATTATAATATTATTAAACATGCTAGCTGAACACCGTTCATTGCAATGTCAAACATGGAGGAAAACTAATGTAACTAAAAGCAATGGTCGTGGACGCAATCGGGAAGGCCACTCGATTTTAATTATTGTTTGGTAGATTTTACGAAACTGTACATCTTACCGATGATGACAAGAAGAGCAAAAATCCAACATACCCTGTGAATGATTGTTGAGTGGTTATCTTGATTAAGTGAATATTTGTACATGGAATGGCAATGTTGTGAATGTGGAATTTGCTAAGTCTGCTATTTGCCGAACACCACACAGATGTGCACCTAGGCTGCGCACAATAATAATAAAAATAACAAAGCGCAGTATATCCGGAAACAGTTCCGCTCAGATGCGCATAAATCAGGCACACTAAGAATTGACTATGATTTTGGAGACCAAAGATGATACTGTTTCCTGTACATGTCATAATTTACTTACTACTAAATATCCAAGCATATACAATCACTATGATGGATCTATATGTTGACCCATAAGTACTGTTGTATTGAAGTGAGAGGCGGAGAAATCACACAGACACCCACAATGTGGCTGCAATAGTTGGAAAAAGAGGTCTCACTTCTGCGTGCAAGAAATACTCTCGTGTGGGATGAGTTCGCCACATTTACGGATATTTCTCAACGAATTACTTTGGGTAATGTAATTGACGAAGCCTTTAAAGATAAGTATAGGCTGAACACTGCTGACGGAAAGTTTGACCTGTTTATCAAGTCACCAATTTTGAGAGACGGCGGAAGGTACCGATGTTCCGTGCGAACTGATGCAATAGAGTACAGCGATGCAGAAGTCATCGTCTCTGGTAAGCCGTATTTTTTTTTAGACTGCTAAGACTCCCCTTAACCAAATGTGTATTGTTTTATGCCTGACCTTTCTGAGATTTAAGTCTAGCTCACCGTTAGTAGACATTTTATAATACACATTACGCCTATTTCCCCAAGATAGCTGGCTCATTTAAGAAACGCGGATACATATTGTTAGTTTTAATCATATCATCATGTCTAAAGAATAAAATATAGAAAAGGTCAAGTATAATATCAAGTAAATGTTTAAAATGTATAGTTATATATTTACGTAAGACATATCTTTTTTTTTCCAAAACACCTACAAGTAATCGCATTGTGTAATCCAATTTTATTTATATTACGAATATCATGTTATTGAATATGTTACAAATAATGGCAAATAGTATAAACTAACATTGTATTCCCTATTTGTACACTCTACTCAAGTATTTTTTAATTTTTTTAGTTTTTTTTACTATTTTTTTTATTTTTAAAACTAAAGAACAATAAAAAAAGGAAACACAATATTATTGTTGATTTGGAAAAAAAAAAATATGTCTTACGTAAATATATAACTATACATTTTAAACATTTACTTGATATTATACTTGACCTTTTCTATATTTTATTCTTTAGACATGATGATATGATTAAAACTAACAATATGTATCCGCGTTTCTTAAATGAGCCAGCTATCTTGGGGAAATAGGCGTAATGTGTATTATAAAATGTCTACTAACGGTGAGCTAGACTTAAATCTCAGAAAGGTCAGGCATAAAACAATACACATTTGGTTAAGGGGAGTCTTAGCAGTCTAAAAAAAAAATACGGCTTACCAGAGACGATGACTTCTGCATCGCTGTACTCTATTGCATCAGTTCGCACGGAACATCGGTACCTTCCGCCGTCTCTCAAAATTGGTGACTTGATAAACAGGTCAAACTTTCCGTCAGCAGTGTTCAGCCTATACTTATCTTTAAAGGCTTCGTCAATTACATTACCCAAAGTAATTCGTTGAGAAATATCCGTAAATGTGGGCCCCCCAACTTCCCAAAATTTTTCCCAAATATTGCAGCCACATTGTGGGTGTCTGTGTGATTTCTCCGCCTCTCACTTCAATACAACAGTACTTATGGGTCAACATATAGATCCATCATAGTGATTGTATATGCTTGGATATTTAGTAGTAAGTAAATTATGACATGTACAGGAAACAGTATCATCTTTGGTCTCCAAAATCATAGTCAATTCTTAGTGTGCCTGATTTATGCGCATCTGAGCGGAACTGTTTCCGGATATACTGCGCTTTGTTATTTTTATTATTATTGTGCGCAGCCTAGGTGCACATCTGTGTGGTGTTCGGCAAAAGCAGACTTAGCAAATTCCACATTCACAACATTGCCATTCCATGTACAAATATTCACTTAATCAAGATAACCACTCAACAATCATTCACAGGGTATGTTGGATTTTTGCTCTTCTTGTCATCATCGGTAAGATGTACAGTTTCGTAAAATCTACCAAACAATAATTAAAATCGAGTGGCCTTCCCGATTGCGTCCACGACCATTGCTTTTAGTTACATTAGTTTTCCTCCATGTTTGACATTGCAATGAACGGTGTTCAGCTAGCATGTTTAATAATATTATAATTTATTTCAATTATATATTTATGTGATGCATATTTAGTATACTGTTGTATCGTTTTTCCAAGTTAACTGCGAACGTATTGGTTCACACAATGAGTTCAGCAACCGGGGCTTGGGTTCAATACTGGGGTATATCGAAGTATCGCGGTACTTGCATAAGTTATATACAGTTTCTTTGATGTATCGCGTTATTCGATATGTAACGAACGTCAATACCGTTGACCTTTCGATACCGTCGATGTCTTCGATACCGTCGAACTTTCGATATCATCGATCCATTCAATACCGTCGATCCATTCGATACATTCGTCAATCCATTCGATATATGCGATGTTCCAACATCAACACCAAATGGCACTACGCCATTTTTCCCGGGTTACCTGACAAGGAGTTGCCACGGAAATCTCAGAAGAAGCGTTACGGATGTACATTGGCCGAAATACACTGAATGACCTCAGTACGTTGGGAGAATCAAATCACCAAAATGGCGCCATTTATTGGTCTCCGCTAATTTAAATTCAATCTGGTGATAATAAAGATAGAAATAACTGGTCAGATGACACTGGCAGATGTGATTTATCCACGAAAATGAAAGCTTTGAAACTGACGTCTATTTTCGCCCATGCCATGAGCACTTTTTTTACTTTAGCAGACATAAACGTAATGTTAATCAGTTTACGTTTAGGAATTGGGCCCAAAATTTTCTTCTTTACGTTCCAGATGCGAAACAAGTGCCAGCTTTACTAAATCTTATCGGTGGTAAGACATACAGCTTGTTAAGAGATTAAACCTGCAACTAAGACATTCGCGCAGTTGACTGAGATACTCCGCAAACATTTATCACCTAAGCCTTTCGTAATTCAGAAGGTTTTGATTCCATAAAGAGACAGCAGGAAGGCGAAACAGTCGCGCAATACGTTGCACAAAATAGAAAGCTGTCAGAATATTGTGAATTCGAGGGGCAACTTTGGAGATTCTCTTCGACATAGACTAGTGTGTGGCCTTCGGAATGAACAAACACAAAAGCAGTTGTTGTTAGAGAGAAACATGACGTTTGACAGTGCACTGGACATTTTGTAGCCGTAGAAACGGCTACGAAGGATGTTTTTGAGCTTGAGCAGTACAGAGATGGGGCCGCTACAAATTCCAACCTAGGGAAAAAAAGGAGATAGTACCGAAACCCATGCTTCAGATGTGCACGGAATGGAAATACTCCTGATGAATACAGGTTCAGAGATACACAGTGTCACCAATGTGAACAGAAAGGACACCCCGAGCCAGCATGCCAGTCAAATGGAGGACTCTATGAAAAACAACGTAACCAGGGAGGAAATTCATCGCGCAGCAACACTGGTGGGGAACACACATGTTCCCAACGTACACCAGTACACATTCTCGAAGATAGACATTGATGAGAATGTGGTTGCTTTGGAGATACATTCGATGAATAGATCACCTGATAAAATATTATTTGGGTGAGTCCAAAGGTCAATGGAATCCCTTGCGGATGGAGCTAGATACAGGTTTAATCGTATCCGTGATAAACAAACAACAGTTTGGTAAATATTTCCCGGGGAAGAAGATAATGTATACCTCGGAGAACTGAAAGACCTATTCTGGCGAAGAAATCTCTCCACTTGGCAATTGGTGAATACAACGGACAACAACAACCCGGGCCAATAGGTGGCTAACATACCTGTCAGTGTCACTGACCCGGCATCGACTCACTTCGTTGGCGTTGATATTTGAATTACTTAAATTATTATCCAGCCCGGACTTCATAATGAACATTTAGGCCAATATTTCTTAGACACATAAATACTTACCTTCACCGACAGGCTCTGTGTGCAGAAAATTTTAAGCTTCCTAACAGTAGTAACAGCGTTCGAAGTTTCGGCGATTTCGACCACTTGTCAATGTCGCCTCGGCTTGTTACTCGCCTCTGCATTTCGGTTCCGGCGGGTTTTTACGGGTTTTCCAGCGTGTTCAGTCTATCTTGAAAATGTTGGCTCTTATGGTGCAACCGAAATTCAGCTATTTCTGAACGAGAATCATGTTCGCTTCCCTATACGAAGCGGATGTATAGAGCGCCACCTGGCGATTATTTTAAATACAATTTGCCAGATCTGCCGCTCATTGCGCCGTACACTGGTTACGCCACACAGCAGTCAAAATGGCGCGACTGACGAACTTTGATAGAAAAGGTGTTCAGTATTTTTACTAATAAACCACGATTTAAAAATGTGATTACCATTCAAAATAGTTCGTTTTTATTAACCTTTCAGTGCATAGCATGTCACTTTTCCCTTTTGGTCCTTTAAAAAAATTCTTAATTGTTGCAAACTTACAAATTCGATGGTCTTTAAGAGGTTTTCGACTGTTGCTGATCACCTCGGGCCATTTCGGTGTGCATCATGACGATGAGAAAAATAGTTCCTTGAAAGTGCCGGCATAGTCAACATGCACACGTTGCCCAGGTTTACTTGGCCATTCCCAGGGTGTAAAGGGGCTGTGCAGGCATCTTCTGAAAGCTTTGACACCCTAGGCACCTTTTGCCATCTGTTCAATGTACTCAATTCCCGGCCACCACACATGCTTCTGGCCAGGGATTTCAAGTTGATCACTCCTCAGTGCCCTTCCTGTAGCAAGGCAGAACCTGCGGGGAAGTTTAGCTGGTATTATTGCCCTGATTCCCACATAAGACATACCTGTTGCAGGGAAAGTTCGTGCCGACGCGTGTAGTAATGAGCGATTTTATTGTCATCTACATAGACCAGCCATCCAAGGTTTGAGATATACCTTCGACAGAATTGGATCATTGTGACTCACGTTTATTCGAGCATTGAACACTGAACTGCCTCACTTGAGATATATGGAAGTCTTCCACTGGATCGATTAATTCTTCATCCTGTTGGCAAGTTCCTCCATTGGAAGACGTGATAATGCATCAGCGTTCGCATGTCTGGAAGTATTCCGAAACTTTAGTTCATTCCTTTACAAGAACACTCTGTAGCGCTGAAGTCTAGCAGATGTCATGTTGGCACTCCCTTGCTTGGACTAAAAAAGCAAAGGCTGATGGCAGTCACTAATGTGAAGTGGCGGCCATATAGGTACGAGTGCAATTTCTTCACACCCCAAATCGCCGCAAGTGCTTCCTTGTCAATTTGGGCATAGTTATTCTGCGGATGTTAGTGAACGTGACACGAATCCGATTTGTCTGTCAGTTCCATCTCCCATTACGATAGACAACACGCCCAAGTCTCGAAATGTGCGATACTAGACTGAATAACAACTACTGGGCCGAATGAAAAACCATACGTGTGACAATCGACGATGAGAATGACCCGCCTGTGTTTCTGTAAAGGGGGTTTCTGGCCTCTCAATCCACACCATTTTTCCCTTTTGCCTCGTTGGGGGCCACAAAAACTGGAGAAGGGAAAAAGTGGTGTTGAAAGGCCCCGAAAGCCCTTTTAGCAAAACCATACGGTCGGTCATTTATACACTGACTTTGGCATTTGTGGATGGTTTTTTTCAATTCGGCCGCAAGGGGTTGTTTTTTAGTTTTTG